>BMAO01013851.1:0-46613 GCA_019973975.1 Trichonephila clavata
CATAATGTAATTATTTCAATAAATACTCATTAATTTTGATGACCATAGGATGAATGTACATTTATTCTTTATTTTTCATTCAAGGATTAAATCACACTAAACCACCACTTGAAATTAAAAATATAACATATATTTTAATAAAATTAATTTTTTTTACTTCTATGATTTTTATTAATTTTCAGAAATGTAAATAAAAGTGTAGGATATAAAAAAACTATATTTCTTCCATTATGTCTTTCTATGAATTAAAAACAAATGCACTTAATCCGTAAAACTGCATGACTTTTTTCCCTAGCAGTCACAATAAATTTTATTAAGTTAATTGCTATTCTTTCTGGGAATGGTACCATCAGGGAAACCTCTTAAATTTTTCTCCATACTAAGTGAAACATTACGCTCCTCGGAAAAGAAAATACTACCGTCTCAACAAGATAAAAAAAAACAATAACTGGTAGAGAACACTAAGAGCGCGGGGAAAATGGTCCGAGATTCCATTAGAAGCTTTCATTTCTTTGTAAAGTTTGGTCACTTTTGAAAATAATGATAAATATTAAACTGTGAATCGAGCATTAACAAATCTGAACCCGAAAGCTGAAAAGTAGTAAGAAAAGGAAAAAGAAACTGTTAAATGGGGCAAAAAAATATTTTAACTTCTTTTTGTAACTTTTTTAACCTTACTTAAAAATAAGAAAGAAAGGGGGGAAATTATAATAAAAAAACAAAGATTGGTTTAAGAACTGAAAAAAGAACAGTTAAATTAATTTTCATTCTTTCCAATTTTTCCAATGAATTTGAGTTTCCACGGGGTTGTTATATTCATATTTGCCATTAATAAAAAAAAATGCTAACTAATCTCTCCTAATTTTCTCTCACAAATATAAAATTTTTCATCATAAATACAAAAACATTTCAAGTGCTATTTTCTTTCTAGATTATAAATTGTTTGTAATGTGGTGTGTTAAACTCACGCATGATTAGTCCATGAAAAAGTAACGTTGTTAATTTCTGTCTTCCTTAAATAAGATGTATTACTCGCTTTTTTTCAGACATTAATGTTTATCCCCTGTACACTAAACGCAAACATTAAATAATAATTAAGTTGTTTATCGACTCTGAAATTTCAGCTGCTCTGTAGAGCTATTCTCATATTATTTTTTTTCTAGTTGTTTACTGCTAAATAACAATCATTTCATTTGTGTATGGTTTCCGCTTACGGTTTTGTGTGAAATTCAATTAACACTTACAGTTTGTTACGGTACCACCTTTTGTAATTGGTTGAGGTAAAAAACTTACTGATAATTGAAGTTCCCGGGGTTCCAAACGTGGCATGGGTGGAGAAGCCATTTAACAAAGTTCTAAGAAGCTTACAAGCAAGAAAATGTAATTCTCTACTCTTTAGAGGGGTTTAATTTTGTCTCGAAAAGCTAAAAATATAAACATATTTCAAATGGTTATAATTCTTCGAAAATTAAAATTAAATAATTTGATTCTTTTACACGTTATTTATAAAGAAATTAAGTTTCAAAAAAGTGCAAAATGTTTAAATTAGAAGCATAATTTTAAAAATT
Source organism: Trichonephila clavata (assembly GCA_019973975.1). Taxonomy (NCBI): domain Eukaryota; kingdom Metazoa; phylum Arthropoda; class Arachnida; order Araneae; family Nephilidae; genus Trichonephila; species Trichonephila clavata. The sequence continues at coordinate 1,569 of BMAO01013851.1, forward strand.
GTAAACATATGAAAATAAGAAACGTTTTGTAATAAATATTAAGTAAATTTTGCGTTAAGCATGCTGTTTTTTAATATAGTAGACTTTGAGGAATAAAATTTTATAGAATTATAAAATGTATCATACTCCTTATAAGCTCTACCTAATTTTAGTTCTATATATCTTTTTTTCTAAAAAATATTAAATTTTAAAATAATTAAAAATTAACTTTTTAATTTTTTTAAAAAGTATAATACTTTATTCTGTTTGTGAAAAAATAACTAGAGTGTAATAAGGATATATTTAACTTTAAAAACCACTTGTTGGCGAGTAATTAGAGCAATTATTTTAGAAAATATCATGCGCAACGTAAAACTTTCTTAAAGAAATGTTTCTTATTTCCATACGCTTATAATTTTTAAAATTATAATTATATTTTAAACATTTTACACTTTTTTAAAGCTTCACTCATTTAAAAATAAAGCGTAAAAGATTCAAATGACTTAATTTTAACTTCAAAGAATTGCACGAAATGGAAAATTGTTTATATTTTCTGCTCTCGAGGGAATACTTTCTGTCTTCAAAGGGTCTCGTGGGCAGGAGCCCACGAGACCCTTTGAAACCAGAAATGAGTACCAGATATGCAAACAAGACATGCTAAAATGTAAAAAACAATTTGTGCTTACCTGAATGCCATGTAACACATCGGACATGACAAAATGTAAATCCCTAATTTTGAGCCGCAAATGTAGCTTCGACAATATGCTTCAGGTATGAATTAATTGGCAATATTATCCTCAAATATCTCCTATTATCTATAATCATCTACATTGTTGATTATTTATACACTGTTCGGTAGATGTTATTTTGAGGTGCGGTGTTTTTCAGCTTGCAGTGCCAGTTTAACTGGATGTAAGAATTTCCGAGTTATATATAAAAAGGACAAATCCCTTGCAGATTTTCCATTGTTACAAGTTTACAAATATCGGTACTATAGGCTTAAAATGGCACTTTCAAGCACGGAGAAACGTTCCGCTACTCGTTCACACTCGACAAGAACTCTGAAAGATCTATTGCACATTAAGCTACGGATTTTTCTGAGTAATTTTGATAAGACATCAAATTGGCTATTACGGAGCATTCAACGCCAACATATTTTCCTAGCCTCATTTTATATGAGGAATATTTCAAATTGCATTTCGTTCTTTATCTAAGCCACTTTTATGTTTCTGAACATAAATCGCATAATTCTAAGCTTTGAAAACTTGGTATTTTTCCTTTCATGAAAGCTATCTGAAATGTATCATAGGTTGATTTTTACTGCTCACAGTCGTGATAGTTGTGTGGAGCCACTTGCCACCACTTTTAAATTTTTCTCTGGTTTCGAGTTCCCCAATCGCTACTTGCTGGTCTGCGGAATATGTAATTCGAAGTGCTTTTAAGTTTTTTTAAAAAATTTTCTTAGGATGTGTGAACTAGTTGATCAAAGATACTGCGTGAAATTTTGTCAAAAGGTGGTTCTCAGAGTAAAACAATTTATATGATTCAGAATGTGTTTACAGAAAATACGAAAAAGCTAACACAAAAGAAGAAGTGGCTAAATAATTCAAAAATGACACCATTTCAGTGATTAGCAACCAACATTATTAGTGATTAGCAACCAGTGACGGCAAACCTCTCGGAATGCAGCTATTATGAGAGGTTAAATAATCAGATAGAAACAGATAATCTTTCGATCATAATACAGATTTTCAAAGAGGTTGGAAACAATAAAGTTTTCGCCCATTCAGTTTTGGGTGATAATTTGAGCATTAGTGCTCAAGCAGCTATTGGCAGAACAGAAAAATTCCGTCTTCTTGTTCAAAGATGGAATTCAAGATCTTCACCAACATACCTATTATCAGTACATGGATTTTTGTGACTTCTGGTTGCTCCCGAAATTGAAGACGCCGTTCAAAGGATCCCATTATTTGAGAGTAAAAAGAGATCAAGGGAAACACAATGGCTGAAATGAATACCTTTATGAAAGAAGGCTCCAGATATGTTTTAGCAATGGAAGAATCAGAAAGCTAAATAAGTAGAGGCTCAAGAGGTAACTTAGAGGGAGGTTAGAATTCTAATCACTTCGCGAAAGTAGTATATTTTTCAAGTTAACAAATTTCTTAGACAGGCCTGGTATATCAGGTTTGATGAAGAGATTGTTTGATAATTTCATACCAATCTAATAAAATGATTTAGTTTCTTGGAACAGTATATTTTTTAAATAATAAATATAAGTAGATTGATTATTAAATTTATTTTTAAAAAATCGTGTAGTAAAAAACATAAGCAATATTAGAATTCGTATGAATTTTCTATAAAACTAATTCATATGCATTTGCTGAATTAATTAAATTTTCGTATCTTGTGATATTCTGCTTCGTACAATTCTCTACTCTTATCTTTTATATATTAATAGAAATATCATCTTAGTTCATTTTAAAATATCGCACAATCTGTTACGGATTGCACTGAAGTGTAGTACTGATGCTATATTTTGAAACAATAGCTAATTCTATATTTTCTCGTCAGTAAATTTAACAAAATACATCCAAATATCATTTATAATGAGTTTGTCTCAGAAATCAATTTTTAATATTTTATTACTTCAAAGACAAAGATAAATTAAATGAACGACTTCTGCTAACTCATCCCACTGTGATATAATAACATAGCATTGTTTCATTATTTGATAGGAACGGATTTGTTACTACAGAACATTACAAAAGTCTTCACCAAATGAACTCGCCTTTTCCAATCAAACTACAAATAGTACATTACTGATCGTCACTCAATGAAACGAAAAACCGTAAAGCTAGACCACCTTCTATCCCTTTTCCTGAAACAAGCCTATTATCGAAAGCGTCGATCCATTGCTACTAACTTCATCGAAGCGAAACGTTAACTTTATCGATCCGATATTGGATTATCGGTCAAAAATCCTATCAGCTATATTATTCAGTTCATTCCCGCTTATTTCGAGTATTAATCAATCAAGTTCTGTAGCATTTGGACTGTAACCATGCCTCTAAAATCAAGCATTTGAAGAAATTGTTTGAACTACTTTGTGTAACGTAGTTCATAAAAAATGAGTTTTCTTTTATTTATACATAAAAGAAAATAATAGTATGTTTGATTGAATTTTTACCTTATAAAATTATTAATTAAAAATTATTTATGAAGACTTTTTTTATTAGTGTATTCCAAGTAACTATAATTTAAGAGAAAATAGCCAAATATCATCACTTGCTTTTAAAAAAAATTATAATTAAACAAATATTTCTTTTATATATAAGCTATGTATCATGCATCGTGTAATTTATTTATGTGGAATAAAACATCATACAGAGCTATTTTTTAAGAAAAAATATGCTGTTTCTTATACAGTTAATATTTTATATGATATATTTTTGGCGTTTATGTTATTATTTTAATATTCTATAAAATCAGCCGGTGAATTTTTCTTTCTTAAAGTATCTGAAATACGATATATTGTTAGAATTATAATTGAACATATCTGTCAGTTAATTTTTCGCCTTAACCCAAATAAACCCAAAATATTTGCTTCTATCCGTTTATTTCATAATCATAGCTTATGAGGTAATTTAGTCTACATATAATTTCAAACTAATAGGAGGCAATTAAATTAGCTTAAGTATTATTTATTATGCTTAAAACTGATTCTATTAGAAGGAAAATATTTAGAAAGGAATTGTGAGAAAATAAAGCTTTTACTCTGAGCCAATCAGATAAATTCATTATTCAAGATAGTGTTTAATATACCGGAAAAAATTCCTTTATTAAAATTAAATTCATAACCAATTTGAGTATACACATAGTATAATGAAGCAGTATTGAAAATCGTAGCTTCTCTAAAGACACAGGGTTTTAAATTTCTACCATACAAAAGTTACAAGTGAACGAAAATGAGCTGGTAAGATAAGAACACGCCTCAAGAATACAAAAGTCAAATGGGATTTCGGCGTAAAATTTAGTATGTTCTTTAGTCATTTAGTTTTATATTCCATTTGTCATTTTTTAATTTACTAGAATATGAAGAACAAATTCCTATAACACATTCACGCATTGCGAGTTTTTACTAATCATTATATAAAATAATTGAAATATTTTCTATCATTAGGTACGTCTCTCACATGATCTTCTGGATCTTCAGTTTGGCACTCCTCTCTTGGCCCCTCCGCGTCCTCATCCAGTATAAAACCGCCTACGTCCACTATCAAGTTAATAAACTCTTCGGCGTCAATTACCTCACGCCTTCCAGCGAGGCACAAATGATAGGCCACATGTCAAGAGGCACCACAATCGATAGTTCAGAATTCGAACGGCAGATCATCAACAACAATACCATAGCCCCCAGCTACTCGGAATCACTCCTCCTCAGATCCTCCAGTTCCTTTATGGAACAGAACAGGACTCAAAACCAACTCCAGGCACCCGAACCTAACCTGGTCCCAAGTAGATCCTCGTCTTCAAGAAGATTCTCCACCACTGGCATCCCGGTGTCTATCAGCCGGTCCTCTTTGCAAAATGGGCGAGTGGTATATTATGTTTCTCCTCTGGAAGACACTAACAATGAGAACAATAGACGGCCGGTAGATGGCAGGCCTGAGGAAAGTCCAGCTAATCCAGAAGTACCCCCTCCACCGTCGTATGACGATGCCTTACGTCACTGTCGACCCCTATTCCTGCCCCTGCGAAGGTCCGTAACGGACAGAGACATACAGAGGAGATTACCCCTTGTATTCGTTCATCAAAGTCACCACCAAAGGGACACTATTCCATTGGGAGAACACATTGAAGAGAACGAGCCGGAATCAGTACAGACGAGTTTATGACCATTAAGATCTTTTGAGTCGACAAAGCAGTTCAGCAGATTAAAGTGCGAAAGTGTCGAGGAATGAAGCACTCCTTATTGGATGGAATGAATATCAAAAGTCATTTCTATGAGCTGTGATTAAATGCATATTTAATTTTCAGTAGAGTAGATTTGTTTATTGAATATGGCATGGATAGTTAAGCTTATGTTTGATAAGAATACAAACACAAATCTGTTTGTAAGAGTTCATATATTGAAATAATTCTACAAGGCTAATAGTATAATGAATTATTTTTAAACTTTCTTCTATATCAAACTGAAAGAAACTGTACAATCATTAAAATATTTTTAAACCATTAAATACTTAACATGAATGCTCAGATTGTAGTCTAATGAAGATTTGAAGTGCAAATTTTCATTATAATAGATTTTATTAATTATTTTTTATTTATACGAATAATGCAACATATTCTGAAAAATCTTTTTCTTTTTTTTATTTAAGAAAGAACATATAATCATTAAGTTCTGCAAATAGCACTTCATTTGTAATTTCTGAATACGATTTAAATTTAACATATTTCTTCTAGAACCGATATAATAACTAAGAAAGAAGGCTGTTTATTCGAAGCCTACTAAAACCCAGTCCAAAAGGTTTTTTTTATTATTATTACATCGTTTATAATGATATTATAAGAGTAAAAGTACATAATATTTTTTCAAGAGGAGATATTTTTGCTTATAAATGCGAAAGGCTGAATCATTAATAGCGCTTTAAAATTCAAACAACAGAAATATGCTGGTTATTTATAAAATCTAGTTTCAGCAAAAGAATAACAAGTGCGTGAAATAATTAGAAAACATTTTTAGTGCGAAGTATAGTTATGAGAAATGTTATGCTTAATTTATTTTATATAAGTAGGTGCGTTTTAAATCATATTAAAACTGTATGAAACGAACTGAGTTTTTTTTATTTTAATAAGTATTTTATTAAGTAATTTATTTGCTTTTTTAATCTAAACACATATATTTGGTGAATATTTTATACTATTTACCTTTTAATTTAAAAGCATTTATCCATTCAAAGTACCGTAAAATCCAGCTTATAACGCGCCCTTATTTTATTCCTATTTTCTTATTTACTCCAAATAAGATCGATATTTATGGGTACGCGTGATACGCCGAGTATGAAAATGAAAACTTTGAAAATAAAAAAAAAAATAGATGAGGATAAGGAAAATTAGTCTGCTAAATATATCGAAATGTTGTTTTAAAAAAATGACATTTCATATGAACTTACAGGGTTGTAGTTTTAGAATGATCCTATTTTTTTCAAAGCTTGGTATAGTATATTGAATAAATGACTTCAAACCATGAGTATTGTGCTCGTACAGTTCAAATTCCTTCGTAAAAAAAGGGAGGTGCGCGTTATATGGTAAATGTAATTAAAAAATAAAAATTGCAGCTTAAAAATAAAAGTGCACGTTATATATACCGGATTTTACGGTATTTCGCATTAAATAAACAGTTACATATAAATTGTTTTATTTCCTTTATCAAATTACGTTAGCACTCTTATACTATTAATTAATTAAATATATAAAATTACTTCCTGCAAAATATTTTACAGATGAATTTTTTGCAGTAGACTACATAAGTAATATTAGTAGCTTTGTAACTGTATAAAATTCAGCGATCCATAAATATATTTCATGAAAAATGAGGTAGAAAGCATATAATTTAAAACTGACTTATTTCTCTAGTGGTTCTATGAATATCTGTAAGAATTCTAAGTTGTATTCGGAATTTTTTTCAACTCCAAATGAAAATGAAGAATTTCGAAAACACAAAAGGATTTAATTGTATAAGAATTATATATTTTACCTTCTTTATTATATCTTTAAAACCTTTATGGACTGTTTTTAAAATAAATGACGATTGTGTAAAATATTTTTGTTATGACTCAATCATTTCATCTGTTAGTAGTGCTTCATTCTCAGCTACTCAAGAAGTCTATCAGATAATTTATGATAGGGCTATGAATGAGCTTATCAAAAATTCCAGAATAAATTCTCTCTTTTAAATTTATAATAAGTTTGTCTTTAATTGCATTTGAACTCTTAAATCTTAAGTATTTCCTATTTACATATAGGAAGTTTTTCCCTATAAATGTAAAATATTTCTACTTTAAATATATTCTCTATATTGCACAAATATTTACATTCTGCATTCTTTCTCAAAATAATTGGAATAATGAAACTCATTATTTCTGATAAATAAACGAATACTGCGTAATATTTCTTGAATGATAAATTTCATAAAAATATTCATTGGATGAAGCACACTATTTGCTTACTAAAGGCACTTGCTTAATTGTTCTTTTATTGGTGCTTACGTATTATCGCAACCGTATTTGCGGCATTATGTGAAACATAGGTTGGTGAAACATGGTTGCCAATTCAGTGCATACGACACATATGAATTCGAAGTTGCTAACTTGGTGAGTTATTTTGAAAGTATGCATTGTTGCGATAGTACGTAAGTACCTTTTTATTCTTAGAGACAAGGTTAAACAAATTAGAAAAATTGTTTTTCTATTTTACAATGTAATTAATGTTGGCATATTTTAGCACGCGTTGTCTAATAATTTATTAAGAAAAAATACTTCTCATTGCATTCATAATTTTCGTTACTCAAAAATAAAAAATACTCCTGAAATTAAATGGGAAATAAGTATTTCAAAATTATATGCATCTTTGTTTGCTCCGTATATGTAGTTTAAATCTTTGTTAAATATAAATTAAAAGCATTTCAGTTTTTTTATAACATTAAAATAACGTTATGTTGTTTATTTGTTTTTCATTTGGTGTTAAATAAAACTGTTATATATTTAAAGTATTTCAAGTTCGGATAAAAGTGTATCCTTATATTTTCTCAACCAATTCAAAAATACAAAAATAATTCATTGATTAAACTGTAACTTCTAATATGTTAGATTGTTTCAGCAATTAATGATACATATTTATTTACCGATACAAATGTTTCTGAGTATTTTAACAAATATTTTAGGAAATCACATATACATACGCGTACTACATGCATGCATATATATATGTATAAGTATTTTAAAACATTTTCTATATTTTTTAAATTTAGATGTAACTATTAAAAGTTTACATTCAAAAAGTAATTGCTAAACATTCTTTTCCATTTTACTTTTTAAAGTTTTTTGAAAACTAGAGTGTTAAGAAATGCAATATACAACGTTACCATTATACAAATGTATTCTAATTTAAATTAATTTTAAATATTCGAAAGAATTATCATATTTTTCAGAAGTAATACACTTGGATTTAAACATCATGCAACATTAATACTGCAGAATAATAGTTAAAATACTCGAATTGTGTAAAATTTGCTTTCTATCAAGTGTTTCTGTTTTCAGTTGGATTTATTTTATTTAATTTTTGCAGATTAGAAACGTCCAGTTGGTTTTGAAGACTAAATTTTTTTAAAATGCTTGTTTAACATGAATTTATGCTTTGAAATATATATTATATAAAATAACATATTTTAAATATATGTTGCAAAATGTATTTTATAAAGTTATATATATATATGTTTTACTCTATCAATATTTTATCTGTAATTCTATGGGTTGTAATTAAGTTCCATAAAAAGGTTACTGAGACAAACAAGACTTGTATCTGAATAATTTATTTTAAAGAAAACGCATGCAGTTTGAAAAATTTGAGTTGTACTTAAAAGTGTAGTGTTTGAGAATTTTTTCAGGTATTTTATTTTGAGGTATGTATTATTGTTATGTTTATACACAAATTATTAAAAATATTTCATTACATATCAGGATGTGTTGTTTGTTAAATAAGTATTCATTATTCGTCCTACATTTACAGCAAACATATTTGTTCCAAATTGTACCCATTTTCTACAACGAAATGTAAACATTTTATTAAATGTTATAAATCATTATTCAAACTGGTTTGTGCAGTTTCAGTTATTAAAATATAACTTTAAATACACCTTGCATAATTATATGTACAAAAAACATCACGTGTTCTTGATTGAAGTATTCACTGTGTTTAAATAACTTATTTTATTTCTGAATAAAATGAATTTTATTTTAAAGTAAAATAAGTAAATACTATTTATTTAAATTAATGAAGTAAAATAAGTACAAGAATTACGGGAAATTCTCCTGATGTTATTTTATTGATCAATAAGAAAATGTGATTGAATTAATATTCATTTTGTTTATAACAATAAATGATTCACAAAAATGAAAAAAATTATAAATGTTTATATTTATTACTTTTATCTCATTATGTATAAACTTTCAATTATTTTATCCATAAAATATTCTTGTAATATAGTTTTTATCACTTTAAACTAACTATTTCTGTATAAAATATATTTGTTATGCTTAAGTATTATTGTGCAGATCTTCCTATAATTTCAAATTTCATTTGCTTGACTGAAACGTAATGACTATTAGCAAAGCCTTAAATTATTTAAAATCCTTTTACGATTATTATTTGTTGCATGTGGCATGTATTAAATTTATTTATACTTGTAAATCCAAGGTTCTATTTGCATTTCTGGTAGTATTTTTTCATATAATCTCACAAATGCATTTTTATGTTTATCATTTGCTTTTAGTTCTTTATAGTAGTGTTCTTTATTGCTAATCAAGAAAATCGATGAATTAAGCTGAAAAACATTTCCAACGTAATCATAGAATTGTTTTTGGATTAATAAATTAATAAAACGCTATAGTTAAGCATTTTACTGGTAGTTCATATCTTTAAGAACTGTTTCGAATATTTTTTTTATTTTAAATGGGCTGCATTTTTGCACCTGAGTTCCCAAATTTGAAGAAAGCCTTTTCGTTGGTGGCACCATCTACAGGTGGCTTCCCCTACCAAATTTGGTGTTTGAATTTATTCAATTCAAGCTCTCGTCAGATACTTAATATTGCCGTGATTTAGTTTTGCCAAAATTACCAGAGCCAAATATAATTGTTGTGATTATGATTGTAAAAAAAGAAAAAAAAGGTATAGCTTCATCTCGCTGCAGTAAAGGAAAAAAAACTATTGCTTATTCATATGAAATTTAGTCAAGAATTTCAGATTTAAAATAAACTATTCATGTAGCTTTATTTGAAATAAACACCTCTTAAATATTTATAATTTATTTTAAATCGGATTACTCTTCATAATCTCATCAAATCATTTAGAATAATAATCCAATCGTAGAATTTCTTTAAAATTGCATACCCGTAGTAATGAAAAATTATTGCATTTATATTGAAAGTACCAAAATAATATTTTTGTAAGAAAAGTTGTTTTTTCATGTACTTTATTATATATTAAACTAATATTTTTTTCTAAACTCTGGAATGTAAAATTGGACGAGTTTCCTTTTCGGTTAAGTAACAGCTATTTCCCCTTTTTTGAGCCTAAAAAATGCAATACACAAGGCTCTAAAATATTATAATTTCATACAATTCATTAGACACATCCGTTTATTTTAGGGGAAATGGAAAAGCTAAAACAAAATTCAGCAGACATGTTTCAATTTAATCGAGTAAATGCAAATATGAAAGAAATGCTTACTCTTTTTATTTCTGAAATTTTTACTCCTATTTTACATAGTATATCTGTTATTTTACGATCTTGATAAAATATATATTCCTAATAATTATAATTTTTTTCTGTTTCATATCATATCTCAGTGTTTATTACAGTACCCAACAACTATCAGATTATAAATTAAGCATCTTTTAAAAAAAAGTAAATTGTAATTAGCAATTGACCGATCTGCAATGAGCTGCAAAAGCTGTGCAGGTAAAAAGTATTATTGCAGATATTTATTTATCTCGACAAGTTTACAATATAAAAACTATATTGTTAAAACATTTTTTTGCTCAGACACTCATATATTTTTAGAGAATTTCAAATTGCATGCCAAACTCCTCTTTGCAAATTGAACCTTGGAATAAGCGAATTGTTTCAACACTGGCTCAATTTTTCGCATGACGACTCTTCTGTGCACGTACGCCTTCAAGAAATGTGTAAATACTCGAAAATGAGTACAACTGCTACCGATGTTTTGTTCAAACATATCAATGAACCAAACGAGCCTTCACAATTGCTGTCAACTGTAGCCTTAGACTTGTATTATAATAGTATGTGTCAGAATGTGTATTTGTTTTATCAATACCATTTGAATGTCAAGATTAGTATAGACTTAACTAATCAGACATAATATAAATACATTTTATTTAAAAAAAAAGAATTGCCTGTATATCATTTAATCATATATTAATACTTTAATAATACATAATGTTCCCAAATTTATCATTTCTTACAATATGAAAAAATTCCTCAATATCTTAAGGAATATTCTTGATAACCCCTTCCCTTTGTTACAGGGGTTCAAAATGTTATTGTAGTAGAAAAGAGTGTAAAAGCCATATTTTCTTGTTTTGAACAAGATTACCTTCACGACAATTGATATTTTTTTTCTTTAGATCAATTAAACTATAATTGAATTGATTAATTGATTATATCAATTGAACTATTCTTCAGTGTATTTAAAAACATAATTGATTCAGTTTTTTTAAATAAATATGTCCTCTGTTCAGAAGTTTGTTCATTTTATCTTCTGAAAGTGCTAAAATAACTGGTTGAAATAATGTTCTAGTATTTCTTTGTAAATATTTCCTTAAAAAAATCAATGATTTAAAATCAATAATAATTAATCAATATCATTATAAATATTTAGTGATTAAAAAGGGTCATATATTATGAATTATCATTTTTTTATAATATTATTTTTATTTTCTTATTCCAATTAATTTATAGTTTCTATAAATTATTTTAACTGTATAAATGTATTTAGAAAAAGTATTTAACTTTTAAAAGATATTTTATAATATAATGGGATTTATATGTCAGAAGAGTTCGAATTTCCCAATTATTTACTTACTTGTACATTATTTTGAAACTTAATACGTAATGAAAAAGGTTGTTAAATCTTTCGAGATTGAGTTTTTTTGTTAATTAGTAAATGTGACCACTAATTCATGTGAAATCATATAATGCAGTAATATAACAACAATTTAACCTGGTATTATTTCAAAATAAGGTATAATCATTTATTTCTGAATAAAAACTTACGAAGAAAATCGAAAAAAGTTTTAAGTGTTGTAATAAGTTTCTTTAAATATTGTAACATGGTTTTATTTAATTATGAGCTGAAAAGTTTTCGTTAATTTCTGTCATCCTTTCAAAAGTTGAAGTCGTTACTGTCTTGACATTTAAATGTTTACTTTTTACTTTCCATTCAACTAAAAAGCGATCGCAATTTTCTGCTTCAGCAAAATTAACAGGTTTTTTTTTCGTAAATTTTCTGAAAAATTTCAATAATTTTTTTCCTTGAATGCTTGTGTATCAAAGTTTTAAATTTTTTTGTACTGTTATAATTAACAAAGAACCGGAAATAAAATAGCGCAATAAATATTTATGTATTATTTTTATATTACGATAATTTCTTCGTTTTGAAATATATCATAAAAATTTTACTCTACATTAATTCAGAAAACTCAATAACTAAAAGGGATGTTCTTTAGTTCTTAACAGTGTAATTTTATTTTCATTATATCTGTTTACATATTTATATGTATCTAAATGTACTTTTTTAAAATTATCATGACTTACTGTTATAAATATTTAAAAATACATTCTTGCCAAAATCTAAGAACATTAAAATTATTTTTACAAAATTAAAAATTTCTCAGTGTCTAGAAACTTTAGATGACAGAAAAAGAGTGCAAAAATCACATAATGAAGCTCAAATAATGAAGTAAATAATTTACGATTTTTAAAATATTTAAAAATAGTTATAGAATATACAGAAATATTTACATTAATAATTTTTCTAAGGCATTTTTAATCTAAGAAAGTAATGCATTCATTTGAAAAAAAATAAACATTCACTTCTAAATTCAAGAATGAAAGTTTAAATTCAAAACATTCTACAAATAAAAGAAATAAATCTGCACTAATTAAACAGACACGACAAAATTATTTTATTTTAATCCTTAAGATTTATTTTGTGTAAAACTTGAAGAAAACTTCATGAAGTTGTTTTTTCTTCATTATATGCGATATACAAATATTATTATATCTGTTAAACTATAAACATTATATAGTTTGTAATCTTTAAGACCAGAATGTGTTTCTAAAAATGTTCTTGAATTATATTAAGAGAAAGAACAAACTACGATGGGTGATTGATAAATAAGGTCTCCTTTAGTATAAAATAAGTTTCCGGCAAGGCAAAATAATAATAGAGGTATCAGAATGACAGAAATTTATTTCTCTTACATATTGTAAACTCATTTCTTAACATAATCATCACTAATGACTACACATTTGTTCAATTGTTTTATGCATTTCTTCATTCCGTTCCATGAAGAAAGATTCTGGTTGACTGTGTATCCATTTTCGTACGGCTGATTTAACTTTGGCATCCTGGATTCCTCATTATGACCCAGAAAACAAGAGACAATCCATGGAATATCGTCTTGAATATCGGTTTTCTGAGTATCAAGAAATTCAAAACGTTTATGTTGGCAACAAAAGTTATGGTCAGCACCTTTTGTTATGCAAGTGGCGTGCTCTACACTGAATTTTTGACTAAAAGATTGATGGTGAATTCCGACACATACTGTACGACATTACGATCACTTAAGAAACGCATCGGCAGAATGAAAAAGGGGGGGAAAACATCTTTTTCTTTTGCATCGAGACAAAGCAAGATCGCATTGCAGTGAACTGAATTTTACAGTGGTTCCACAACTTTCTTACAACCCAATTTTGGCACAGTCAGAATTTTAGTTGTTCCTAAAATTAAAAGAGACGATGAAAGGTCAACGTTTTTCAACGGATGTCGAAGTTCAGGCAGCCATGCGCAAATGGATACGCAGCCAACCAGAATCTATCTTCATAGAGGGAATGAAGAAATAGATAGAACGATTGAACAAATGTGAACTTGTTAGCGTTGACTATTTTGAGAAATGAGTTTACAATATGTAAAAGTAATAAATTTCCTTCATTCTGATATATCTGTAATTATTTCACCTTGTCGGAAACTTATTTTATACAATTGAAGACATTACTTATCAACCCCACCCCCTCGTATATATATCATTTGTTTTTAAATAAATTTGCTGTACTGACAATTCTAGACTTTTTTTCTGAAGAGAAATTGCGACCGCTTCACTCACCTCATCACCACTGCATCTCAATCAGATGTGTTCTTAGCACATTGGCGCTATTTTTGCTACATATAATGGAAGAACACTGTCATCCATATAACGTGTATATTTCGTTATGTAAATAAGCAATAATGTCGTCTTGTGAGCTTTCTGGTGCTTTGCAGAATGTTATGTATCGCTTTTCATATTTCATGTGCTTTCAATGCCAGAAGTGGAATAAAATGATTATATGACAATCTTGGTACATTTATTGTGTTTTAATATGATATGCACAACATGTAATAATGAATTTTAAATTATACTTTCTTTACAAAAACTATTACTGAGAGCTCGAATCACTAAACTTCAAAAATATTAACGAGAGCTATGATAGTCTAGCAAAAAATATTACAAAAAAATTGTTTAAAACAATTATTTGAAAACATTCTTAAAAAGCTGGTATATTTTATAATACGTTTCATTCAAAATGAAAACTGATAAATTATTTTTTTATAAATAAATAATGGGTAACTTAAGATATACGACCACTTACGCGAAATCTTTCTTTTAAAAAAAATAAAGATAAGATTTTTTTTTTTTTTTTTTGGATTTTAGATTTGTTTAGTACATTTTAAGAAAAATGTGCTAAAATTAAGAAAAGAAATCATTATTAGTAAAATGGGAAAAAAAGGTAAAAATTTACAAAAATAACATAAACGGGGCCCATTTTGTTCCAAAATTTTATAAACAAATCTTCACCTCTGATGTGTTGCTATGTTATTCATTTTTGCAATGACCTTCAGTATAAGAGATATTTAAATTTTTACAAATATTAGAGTACTTTATCTCGGTTACTATAAGAAAATGCTTAAAAAGACAGTTATTATATTCACATAAGGCACTGTAAATTTTGTAATAAACAGTGATTGATAAATCTGAAGGTTAAAACACTTCTACTATTATACAGAACATACACAAAAAATTTCAGCTAATTATTTTCAAAAATTTTTGTGCAATCGCTCTGTTTCTGTTTGAGCATTTAAAAAAAACGCATTTCGAGTAAAACGCGTTTTAAAGTATGACATCTTACTTAAAGTAAAAGGCATCTTTTTTTTTACTAAAACACTTGTAGTTTTGGTTCTAGTAAACGGAAAATATTAAACTTGTTGTTCTTATAAAGCTAATAAGGTGGTCTATAAAAGAAAATCATGAAAAAATTTGTCACTTTTCGGCGAAATTCACAATTTTAGGGTTCGCGTATGTCTAAAACATCATTTCACAATTGGCTTGTACTTGCTACTAGTTTCGAAACTTACACTGGTGTCCAAAAGTAAAGCATAGTTGATAATTATGTGAATAAAGAAGGAACTGTAAATCAGAATGGCGGGAAACGTGATATGCGAGTGTAAAATGGTTATAAAACAAGGAAGCAAATCAAAAGAATGATAATAATTAATTTTATTATCCAAAGTAACAGTTTGAAAGAAAACTGAGCATAGCAAGGATTCTTACTATAAAGAAAAAACGAAAGAAAACATTAAATAAAATACTGATGCTGCAGTTTAATAAGGCGGCGGTCACCTTTGACAGCCAGGCACGCTGCAAAGCGATTTACCACACTTGCTATGAGATGATGAATGAGTTTTGGGCTCAAACGGTACCAAGCTTCTTGGAGAGCTCTCTTCAGTTCTGTAACCAAGCTTGGTGGGTGCGAAAGGGCTGCAATTTGTCTCCCGAGCCTATCCCATACATGCTCGATAGGATTTAAATCAGGGGAGTTCGCAGGCCACGACATTCGCTGGATGTTTTCCGTTTCAAGGATGCCATCAATCAGCACCGCTCGGTGACATGGCGCATTATCATCCATGAATATGAAGTCAGGACCGACAGCACCTCGAAGCAAGCGAACATAAGGATCAAGAACTTCGTCTCTGTACTTTAAGCAGTCACAGACCCGTGTCAAAGAAATGGAGGTCTGTGCGGCTGTCCATCATGATGCCTGTCCATACCATTACTCCCCTTGAGGGAAAATGATGTCTTTCCGTTATGTTTCTTGGTTCAAAACGTGTTCCGCGTTCTCGCCATATCGTTACTCGCCGAGTATCACTTCTCAGACTAAACCGGGACTCGTCACTGAACATCACATTAGCCCACTCTCCCACACTCCAATGTTGATGTTTCAAACTCCAGTTCAAATGAGCGCGTTTATGCGCAGACGTGAGGGGAATGCAAACTACTGGCCTTCTGTCATACAGGCCAGCATGATTGAGTCTCCTCTAAACAGTTTGTCCCGAAATTCATATTCCTGTGGCGACTGTGAGCGCCAAACCCAGTGCTCTGGCAGTGCTGCCCCTCTGACGTCGCGCACTTATTAGCAGATATCGGTCTTGGCGAGGGGTTGTAACTCTTAGTCAACCTGATTATCTTAACAAAAAACGTAAAAAGAAAGCAAATATTTACTATTTAAAATATTATGTACTTACCTTTATTGACATTTTAATGATATATTTTTCATTAAAATGCATGTAGCTCATTCTCTTTTGTTTGAATTATTTTTTTAATTTACAAATACACGCAAAAACATGCGCTTTTTCAAATATTTAAATAAAAATAGAATTTTTTTTTATTTTATTAGTTTACAGAAAATAATATTTCTAATTAATTACGGTACTGAAAATTCAATTTTAAAGCAGATGAAAATATATAAAAAATCAAGTTTTCTTTTGCATTTTTTTAAATTACGAGCTAGTAATTTGCTATTATTTCACGTTTATGAAATCTGAACGATTTATAATTATATTAATTACCATAATTAATTAGAAAGAGTGTTTTACACATATATATTTATTTTTTGCTTAAGTTGATCATTATTTTATGCAGATGTAGTAAAACACAAATAATTTTTTTTAAAAAAAATGTAAATATGTACTTTAACTAATTAATTTTCATACTGATGTTATACATTAGTAACTTATGTCTTTTGTTATACATATGCTTCACATATTTATCTTATTTCTGAATATATATATGTAATTGTACAGTAAAATAAGCAGACAAAAACTAATTAAAGATTTATTTACATATCAGGACATATATAACAAAAGAAAAATTACGAATAATTCCGATAGCATAGCTTACTTATATGCTAAATCCAATGGCGATAAAGAAAAGGAGGAGGGGTTGTATTATGACTTCCCACATTTTTTTTTATTATTACACTGGGATAACAAGAGAGATGGGAAATTCTATTTAATCAGTTATTTATTTTCAAAAGAATCTCAGTCATCTCCCGGTATTTTTGTTCATTAAAAAGTTGATATATAAAGGATTTCGTTCCGTTTAAATAATATGCAAATATACGACTATTTTTCGTGTCAACGTTCTTGGATATTACAAGCGTATCTCTCATGAGCCGGTTCATATTTTAGATTATTTGATTTTCAAGTTAACCCTCTATTTAATGAATAAATGATTATTTATTCCTTGTAATTGTGATTGATTTTTGTATGGACGTCATGTTTTGGACCAACATGAAGGCTATTGATGATGGATCGGGGAATTTTTAGCTGCAATCAGGTGACTGAGATAACCTGAATTAACACCACTGTCTCGGAACTGCCCCTTCACCCAATTTTGAAGGACCCAATTTTTAACTGAAAGCTCCTGAATTTGCACCACTCTCTCAGTACTTCCACTCTACCCAATTTTTAACTGAGAGCACCTGAATTGTCGCGACTCTCTCGAAACTTACACTCGACTCAATATTGAAAGCCTTAATTTTTAACTGAATGCTCCTGAATTGGCACCACTCTCTCAGAACTTCTCCTTCACCTAATTTTGAAGGACCCAATTTTTAACTGAAAGCTCCTGAATTGGCACCACTCTCTCAGAACTTCCACTCTACCCAATTTTTAACTGAGAGCACCCGAATTGTCACGACTCTCTCGAAACTTACACTCGACTCAATTTTGAAGGCCTCAATTTTTAACTGAAAGCTCCTGAATTGGCACCACTCTCTCAGAACTTCCACTTCACCCAATTTTGAAGGACCCAATTTTTAACTGAGAGCACCTGAATTGGCATTACTCTCTCGAAACTTCCACTCCGCACGCCAAAGTAAGAACTTTGAGCTTTGCCAGATTTAACATTCATCAGCCTCCTTGCAGGGCAAGACTTCAATGGCACGAGTCGACAAAAACAACACAGGCTACGAGTTTGTGCCCATGACCGCTCAGCTACAGTGGCTACGTCCTTTGAACTGCCACTAAGCCAGCGTTTCTCTAACTGCGGGGCGTGATAAACCTACGAGGAGGGGTCGCGAGCATTTAAAAACTAAAACATTACTTAAAAATATTATTAATTTACTGAAAGGATGCAAAACAAATTATATTCTGACATAATAAAAAATAAAATACGCTTTTACACTGATATAGTATATCTATAAATGTGTACCAGTAGCATTCAATGTATTTGATAATTAATTTAACAATACCAAAGTTAAGAACATGTTTAACACTTACCAACAACCCCAAGAGCTTGTCATATTTAAAATTGTATAAAAAAATCTAATACTTATCTTGAAAATTTGTACGGTTTATAATTAAATGTGTATTGTAGCTTTACGCGTTAAAGTACATTATTATTGCATTTAATTTATTGTTATTATTAGGAGGGGGGGGATCCGAAGAAAATTATGGCTGAAAATTGAGTCGCGAATATTTAAAGTTTGAGAAGCACTGAGCTAAACTTTTTGACATTTCCCAAATTGTTTCCCTTCAAGATCTGTATAGCTGGTGAGATTTGAAATTGGATGGATATGTAATTTCAGTCAAAATGTTTGAAGTGGTTTTTAAATGATGAATGATTGTAGGGTTAGAGTAAACTTTATTATTAAATCATGTAATACTTGAGAAGGTATTTTATAATCTTCATTTTAATCTGATTCAAAATGCATTCTCTCACTCCATGTAACCTTTAGTAGTCTGTGAATACTTCATTTTAATACATCAAAGATATATTTAAATTTTCCTAACATTTAACTTTTGTCCTAAAATGCCAAAATTTCTTACTATTGAGAATTGTTAATGAAATTTATCGATAATAATAAAGTTCTACAAAATGCAATAATTGAAGTGACATCTTTATTCATTTTTGTCTTCTGCAAATTAAACTGGATAACCTCGAACTCAAGGGATTAAAAAATTGAATATTATTGAATTTACCATCTGCACTCGTATTCCATGCTCGGGATGTCGATACAAATTTGTAATAGAACTCGTATATCATGTTGGAGATGACAACATTAATTTACTCTGAAATACGCTGTTGATGGTAACATTAAATAACTGTAAAACACTATGTGGCATTTGAAATCCCATTCAGCTCTAGTTTAGTTAATTTATCAGTATAATTTGCATATATAAATCATACTGGAATATGTTTTCTATTTTAATTCAGTGTATACATACACTGATTTTTGTATTCAAAAGGAATTAAGAGGATATGCATGATAGTGACAAGAATTTGAAGTATAGGTGTGTCAAATGTCATGAGGGTGAAAATTTCCTTCAGGTGTCCGGCTACCCTAACATTGAGAATTTTGCCAAATATTAACAAATTTGTTCATGAATTTACTTTATAGACCATCTTATTAGCTTTATAAAAATACCAAGTTTATTTTTTTCCGTTCACTATACAAAAACTACAAGTGTGTCAGTAAAAGCAGATGTCATTATTTAAAGCAAGGTATGTCATACTTTAAAATGAGTTTTACTCGAAATGTGTTTTTTTTAAATATTCAAAGAGAACAGAGATTGCACAAAAAGTTTTGAAAATAATAATTAACTGAAATATTTTGTGTATGTCCTGTATAAAAGTAGAAGTGTTTTAACTTTCGGATTTATCAATCCGTGTTTTATTACAAAGTTTACAGTCTCTTATGGGAATATAATCACCGTTTTTTTTAAGCAACTTCATATAATAACTAAGATAAAGTGCTGTAGTTTTAGTAAAAATTAAAATATCTCTTATCCTGAAGATCATTTCAAAAATGAATAACATTGCAATACATCAGAACCGAAAAATTGAAAACTTGTTCATAAGCTTTTAGTTAAAAATGGGCCCCATTTATGTTACTTTTTGTACATTTTTACCCCTTTTTGTAAGAATAATTTCTTTTTCTCTTCTTATATAATTTTAGAATATTTTTTCAAAATGTACTAAAAAATTCTAAAAACCACAAAAAACTCCATATTTCCATTTTTTAAAATAAAAAAAATTGTCGCAAGTAGTCGGAATAGTCGCACGAACAGCAAACCAACGTTAAATAATATCAGCATCAGGTTCAGTGAATTATCGATGGATACTTGACAATTGAGTACTTTATCCTGAACGAAAAGAAACATATATTTGTTTAGTCCGTTTAAACAAAAAAATTAAGGGAGGTAAAAAGACCCTAGATTATTTTTCGATTCATGCAAAAAGCGTTGAAAATTATTTTAAAACTGCCAATCTTATATATAATTAAAAAATACTTAAAATAAATCAAAGATGTAGAATTCTACCCCTGTAAATTAGTTTTAATTTCCTTAAAAATAAATAAAATTTTAAGCCCATCAACATTGAAAAATGATAAAAAGTCAGAATTGTTTCATTGTACGAACAGGTTTATCACATCATAAGATAGTCATCTCAAGTTTACCTTTGAAATTTAAATGAATATTTTAATCAAATATTTATCATTGTCACTTTCCATTGAACTATAAAATATGCAAGTTCATAAAATCTAAAATCGTTTCTTATAAAATTCGTATACCGGTTTTCTCCTTAACAAAAGGAGGTTGAATCTCTTTCATTACGTATAGATTAAATGTTTTTCAAGAAATATTTCTGTTATATATTAGTTAGCAGAAAACTTGTTTTGCTTTTTGCAATCATAGCCTCCACAAGAAGAAACCATGCGGGATTTGCCACCTCGTATAAATATCCAAAGTTATTTGTCTTTTGTTATCATCATGTATTAACCGGTTGCTACTAGTATATGTGCTACTTGTGTTTTAAGTCTGCTTCTTGTTATGTAGAAACGCAACATGTAATCCTGTACTTTTATGTACTTGTGGTGATAAGTTGCCCGTACTTTGTGTTACGTGTATTTGTCCTCATGTTTAATTAAATTGGATTGAGTTAAAAAATAGGAACTATCCACCATTCAACAACCTGAAACACATCGTCTCCCCATGAAGTACATAATACCATTCTCCGTAGTGTTATAAGAATGCAATGATTCCCATTAATTAAATCTTAAACTTGTTTTTCATTTGTAATGATCCTAGGATTTAGAACTATGGGGGAAAAATCCCTAGCTACCCGCTTAACGGAAATCTATCGCCGCCAATAAAAAACTCCATCCAAAGAGGTCATGTGAGTTGTAGCTTCGTATATAAAAAGGGATTCTGGGAAAGCCTCCCTCTTTGCTTCTTTGACTTTGCCATGTGCAACTACACTGCTGGCCACAGTAAATGCAACACCCTGAAGGAAGCATGCAAATAACATGAAATTTACAACATGCATTAGCGGAGGTGAGATATGCAAATGATTAGAATTTCAGCGCAGACGCATATCATGCGCGCTATTTAAGGCTTGGAGATTTCGACGATTTCAAGTTTGGCAATTGTGTTTTTCTTGTGGTTCTTTCAAAAAACGATCAGTTACGTCTCGTAGAAAACAGCGATCAGCTTTTGATCAAGTATCCGAGTTCGACAGAGGAAGGATAGTGGCCTACCGAGTTTGTGGGCTATCTTTCAGGGAAATCAGTAGCCGTGTTGGAGGAAACCAAACAACTGTAATGCGGATATATGACCGTTAGATGCAGGAGGGTACGGAGTGGTCGATCGCATCCACCTCAGTGCACCACTTCACGTGAGGACAGGCAAATTGTGCGCATGGCAGTGACGGATCGCTCAGTCCCATCACGAACCATAGCACAGCACATTGAGTCTGTAACGCATCATTCAGTGTCTGCACGCACCATTCGACGCCGTTTACAGCAGAGTGGTCTGTCCGCAAGACGTCCATTGCTTGGTCTATCTTTGACGAAGAACCTCAGAAGTCTCCGCCGCCAATGGTGCAAAGAAAGAAGGATGTGGGTGGCAGAATGGAATGAAGTTGTCTTTAATGACGAGTCACGTATCTGTCTGCAACACCACGAAGGTCGGATTCGAATCTAGAGACACCGTGGAGAGAGGATGCTGAACAGCTGCGTTATGTACGTCCACACTGGTCCTGCACCAAATATTATGTTATGGGGCGCTATTGAATATCACTCTCGCACTCCTCTAGTAAGCATTGCCGGTACTTTAAAGAGCCAGCGCTACATCTCCGAGGTGTTGGAGCCAGTTGTCCTTCCTTACCTTCAGGCTTGGCCACAGCCATATTTTCAACAGGATAATGCCTTGACCAAACGTGGAATGCATTGTCCAAAGGTTTTTCGTCAATCACCAGATTGAATCTCTTCCTGGCCGCTCGCTCTCCGGATCTTTCACCGATAGAAAACATGTGGTCCGTGGTTGCTCACTGATTGACCCAGATTACATCCCCAGCTGCCACACCAGATCAACTTTGGCAACGTGTGGAAGTTCTTGGTCTGCCTGTACCCCAAGAACACATCCAAAGTATCTTTCAATCAATGCTGAGGCATGTGGTCAGCGGTGATCTCCAACAATGACGGCTAATCTGGCTACTGATTCTGGCAGGAACCACAGTTCATAGAAGTCTATAAATTTAATCATTTGATACTCGGTCAACATGTTATCTACAAAATAAATTTTGTTGCGCTATATCTTGTCTTTCTTGGTGTTGCATTTACGGTGGCCAGCAGTGTAGTTGCAGCCCTGTTGGTGTCTGTTTTCTGTTTCCTGTATTGTCGGGACGCGATGTGTTTAATGTGCAACAGAAATGGATTACCAAACCACCAAAGGCTGTTACCTCCTCAATGTCACTCATGCAACATCAACAATCTAAATCATCATCGTTAAGGAATAACTTACATTTGCTAAATTATGATATGGATATAAGGTAAAGGTGGTAAATCTATATACATATTTTCCTATGTGTCAGTTCAGAATATTAATAAAGAACATAAATAAATTATTAATAAAGTGAATAATAAAGGAGAACCACATTTATATAATTTAGATTTTTGACAATGAAATGATGTAAATTAGATACCTTTCCCAAACAATTTATTGTTGTATTCTAGAGTGTTTATCTAATATCCGCTAATGAGAATATATTTACAAAGTGATTTCACTATAAATACTAGCGATGGGAGGTTATTGTTAAAAGTTTAAAGACCTATGCATTTTAAATTTGTTTGCTTACACCTTTTAAGTATCACTATTGTAAAGAGTATAATTAGACAACATTAAACGCTAAAGAGTTGAAATCGGAATATAAGAATTTAAGTCACACTGATGTCTTAGCAAATATTTACAGCAGTTATCTTACAATTGAATAAAATTTAGAAACATTTCAGAAATATTTTTATAATGAATATTTATAAATTTATCACACACATTTAAATCCCAAAAGTTACATGATAGCAGGTTCTTTAACAGGTTCATTGCGAGTGTGCTTTTATTTTCTACAAACATGACATCATAGCTTTTCAACAAACAATAGTCCCTGGTTTCTTTCTTAGCAGTCATTTTGGTATTTTGTACATCAGTTATTAACTTCCAGTGAGTAATTTCAGTTTAAAAAAAACTTTATTTTTTTAGCATTAAATTGAATTTTGCTACCTCGTCGTCGAACAGTTGTTTCATGTCTATGGACCAGGGGTTGGCAACCTTTAGCTGAGGCTTGTCACACACCAATATGATTCAGCGTATCACACAGTTGGGAAATTTTGAAATAATTCAAAAATTGACAAATTTGTTGAGTAATGCGAAGTGCCAATGAGAATTGTACCGCATGCCACATGTGGAACGTGCGCCATAGGATGACGCACCTTGCTATGTGGCTCATTCTCCTACACCACAATTTGCTCCTACATTTTCACGCAGTACATGAATAAACCAAAATTTTTGTTGAAAGCGTTTAAATAAAACTGAGTATTTTGGCACTGCGGAACAAACCGTAATGTAAATTTGACAAATTATGAGCCTGATAACACGCGTTAAAAGTCTCGTGTCTTGCCACGCAATATTCGAAACCAAATCGGAGATATATTTCCTATTTTGCCAGTTTCTCATTAGATATTCTATAAAATGCCTAGTCAAAGTGTGAAATATAAATGATTTCATACATTGCCGGCTACTTTCAGGCATTCTATACAATACCTGGGGATTGTATTGAATGCCGGATTTCATACTTTGTCGGTAACATACAAATATCCAACCAGCAGTTGCGCAAAGAGCAAGAAATGTATACATGATCAATAACTACATTGTCGGGGCTTTCATCTGTATTTATTTATTTTGAAAATCTTCAGATTTAAATGTTTTCTGACTTGATTATAGCTTTACGGCAAGAATTAAAAAATTTGGAATGTGAGGTAGAAGCGGTATTTAACTGCTGCTGGAGAGTTGAATCATTCTTATACTTACTTCTGTATGTGATGGGAAAGGCTGCGGATCTAAGCGACTTTAATAGAGGGCAGATTGTAATAGCTCGAAGGCTCGGAACAAGTATTTCTGAAACTGCACGACTCGTGGGTTGTTCGCGATCTACAGTTATTAGTATTTATGCAAAGTGGATGAATGACGGTGAAACCAGCAGTAGACGACATTGTGTTGGACGTCCACCTGCTATCAAAGAAAAAGGTCGTCGGAGACTATCTCGCATGGTGAAGAAAAATCGGAGCAAGACAGTAGCTCAGCTGACAGCCCAATACAATGAAGGGTCAAGTAGAATAGTATCGGAGCGCACTGTTCAGCGGACACTGTAGGATATGAGGCTACGCAGCAAACGTCCCACTCGTGCGACTTTGCTGACCAAGCGTCATCACCAACTGCGCCTGCGCTGGAACCGGAAACATCGCGACTGGTCCATGGATCAGTGGGAGAGAGTTGCCTGATCAGATGAATCACGGTTTGTCATTCATCACGCCGATGGCCGTGTCAGGATACGCGTCTTCCAGGCGAACAGTTGCTCTCTCAATGTACAGTAGTTCATACACAGGCTGCTGGTGGTGGTATTATGCTTTGGGGGACGTTTTCTTGGACATCTCTGGACCTGTGGTTGTGGTAGAGCAGACCATGAATGCTACAGGGTATCTGAACATCATTGCGGACCAGTTGCACCCTTACATGATCTCTGTTTTTTCAGCTGGAATTGGAATGTTCCAACAGGACAACACCCCGTGTCACAAGGCTAAAATGTGTTGGAGGTGTTCCAGAAATATGATGCTGAATTCCAGTTAATGTCCTGGCTGCCTAACTCACCGGATCTCAATAATAGACACAGTGCTAGCCTAACTCACCGGATCTCATCAAAGAACACATTGATGCCATGGACGGCAGCTCAGAGTTCAAAGACCACCAATTCGCAATATCTCGGATTTGCTTGACCTTTGTTTAAACATCTGGTGCAATCTGTCTCCTGCCATCTACCAAGGACTTGTGGCATCCATGCCAAGGCGGGTTGAAGCTGTGTTGCGTACCAAAGGTGGGTTAACTCGTTATTGGCAGGTGGTCATGATGTTTTGGCTCTTGAGTGTATATATATATAAATACATACATGTATATATTTATAATTAGATTACGTTTAATAATTACTGGTCACCCCCCAAAGGGTTTGTTATCAAAAATTATATGCAAAAATGAACACTTATCATGATAATTTGTAAGATTTATAATTAATCTCTTAAATGCCGATTAAAACTTCCGCAATTAGCTTCCCAATACCACCGTTTTCAGCGCAGGCGTGCGTATGGGATGTATTGAAGGGAAGGGGTGAGATATAAAGAATAAATATATAAAAGCATATCCTTTGAAATAAGAATAAACCCTTCACAAACACTGTCAAGGTCCTTTTACCTTTTATTGCATTCCAAAGCTTTCGGAATAATTTTATGGATAGCAGTGTACAGAAAAGATCGTACTTCAGATGTACTTCCTGGGCAATTACGACTTTGACTGAGCGGAACGGTTATATACGCTGGTGGTACTAGTGAGATTAAATTTCTTTGTAGCTTTAACGTCAAGGAATAGTGTTACTGAATTCAATGCAGTTTTATTGTATGGAAAGGGGATAGAAAGAGGAAAATTATGATTGAATACTTGGTCGCAAAAATTGAAAGTTTGAGAAGCTCTGCTGTAGTGGTCAAAGCATGTCAAGTTGTTGCACTTAAAACAGTGAGGAGAACAGGTCTTGCACGATATTAAAAGATATCTTATGACTTATTACACGTCTAAGTTTATTATAAAAATAGATCATTTCACATCAGATGATTGAATGATACCACTTCTAATAAAAGTAGCTATAATAATGAAATCAAATTCTTGGAATATTTCACATTTATGTACATATTATCTGATACATTATTGGCGTTAGGAAATAATAAATGTTCCTGTCAAAACATTACAAATGGATATATATTTGTACGACTAAGCATACCTTACCTTACATCATATCAGATGATTGTATGATACCACTTCTAATAAAAGTAGCTATAATAAGGAAATCAAATTCTTGGAATATTTCACATTTATGTACATATTATTTGATACATTATTGGCGTTAGGAAATAATAAATGTTCCTGTCAAAACATTACAAATGGATATATATTTGTACGACTAAGCATACCTTACCTTACATCATATCAGATGATTGTATGATACCACTTCTAATAAAGTAGCTATAATAAGGAAATCAAATTCTTGGAATATTTCACATTTATGTACATATTATTGATACATTATTGGCGTTAGGAAATAATAAATGTTCCTGTCAAAACATTACAAATGGATATATATTTGTACGACTAAGCATACCTTACCTTACATCATATCAGATGATTGTATGATACCACTTCTAATAAAAGTAGCTATAATAAGGAAATCAAATTCTTGGAATATTTCACATTTATGTACATATTATTTGATACATTATTGGCGTTAGGAAATAATAAATGTTCCTGTCAAAACATTACAAATGGATATATATTTGTACGACTAAGCATACCTTACCTTACATCATATCAGATGATTGTATGATACCACTTCTAATAAAAGTAGCTATAATAAGGAAATCAAATTCTTGGAATATTTCACATTTATGTACATATTATTTGATACATTATTGGCGTTAGGAAATAATAAATGTTCCTGTCAAAACATTACAAACGGATATATATATTTGTACGACTAAGCATACCTTACCTTATCATACGACTACCTTACAACGAATTAAAAGTGAAAATGATTCTGCATCAAGTATCATTTAAATGTTCCAAACTTATCTGTCGCAGTGTAATAATACTTATCACAAGATCACCTTTGTTCATTTTGTGTCTAATGATGTAAGCTAAAACATAATAACAATCATAATTAAAATTAATAAAGATTTAATCAGTTAGGAATTTTGAGGAACATAATACACAAAATAATTAATTTAACATTTCTTCTTCATTTATCAACAATTAAACGTATTTGATACCCCCTTTTGCATTTGATTAATAACGTATTAAAACATTTATTGCTGTTTATATTAGTAAAAAAACTATAATATGGAAGATCTTAAGAAAATTAAAGTATAGTAAATAATTGTTAAGTAGTAATATATATATATATATATCTAGAGAAATGTTCATTAAATGTTACTTAATTTATATTAAATTGCATTTATTTTTCATAATTAAAAATTATATTGATTTGCAAATTTAAAAAATGAATGTAGAAAAAGGAACTATTCTTCAGTACTAAATTTATAATCTATATAAATTCTAATGGATGTTTGTATATATGACCTCGTTTCACTCCAACACTGTTCAACCAATCACTATGAAAATTGGCATGTATATGTAGTTTTTTGTGGAGAAGTTTTTGTGTGTATCCTGTGCTTGTGTTGCAGCTCCCCTCCAGGTGGAGATACAGCATTTCAACATCTGCATCGTTCAATCAATTGCCAAGTTGCCAACATGGTCACCAAAACGGTGCCAACTTGGCTTTATCGCCAACATTTCGCTATGTTTCCATTGAATCGAAATTATAATGTAAGGGACGGCGTTGCTTGCGAATGTTACAACTTGATCATTAAGTAAATCCATTTGAAAGTACAATAAACGTATTACACATCCAGATATAAATTATTTACACTATTTTAAGTGTTTAATGCACAAAATTTGTAATAATGGAATTTTTGCTGAGCAGATATAAGCTGAGGAGGGGTTTTCAAAAATCGACCTACAAGAGAGTTACAGGTTACAAGAGAGTTACATTCAGTAAAAAATGAATCCTTTTTATCAGCTATTAGATCAACAGACTTAAAATTGAACAAATATGTTTTTTTTTGTCCAGCTGAGATATGCAAAAAGCTTTTTTTTTGTTTAATTTGCAATTCACTTAAAAGGAACTCATCGAAAACTTCTTCATCCTTCAATCTGCATAGTTTAATTTTTCAATTCATCCGTGCGAAGAACGGGTATACCAGTTAGTAGTACATAAAAAGAAATTTTTTTAAAATTATGTTAACGTAAAAAGTTTGAAATATGTAGTTTTTAGTTCAAGTAATCTTAATAAATAAAAAACTATTTAAGCACATAGGCAAAATATTATTTATAATTTGCGCGTTGGTCAGAAATGCTTGCCTTTTCTGATCAAAGGGATACATCTTCGAAAAAAATATTGGTGTACATAAAAAATATCAGATTTTAAAGTAGTTTTGTAGCCTGTAGTTTGGGCATTTTCTGAAGGTTTCATAAAAGTACAAGACACGTTTTTTTTCACGTTTCTTTTCACACTAAACTATTAAGAGCAAAGAATTAAAGACACGACTACACCAAAGTTTTCTTTGTCACTTTATAGTTTATGACGGCTGTTATTATGCTCTCAAGCTAATGAACACTTTCGGAGTCATTTTACAGTAATACCTCGACTTAGGCTACGCCGACTTACGCCAAACCGGAGTTACGCGATTTTCAGGTCTCGTCGATTCTTCTTTAGTTTGAGTGCTAACTTTTAATGGTTCCTGAAAAAAACTGTGTCTTTTTCTTTTTCATCACTAAAACTCAGCCGGTATCAGTAAAAGAACCTGAGGAAATTAAAAATGTAATTGCAGAAGCTATCAATCTCACCAAGTAAATAAATTTAGAAGTGGATAGTGATAACGCTCAAGAACTGCCAGATTTCCCCAATCAGAAGCTGACAATTGATGAGCTCATAGAAATGCTTGAGCAACAGCAAGGCATTGAACTTTAGACCCAGTTCAATCAATAAGTTAAATGATGGCTGGGAATTGACTGAGGAACTCAGTTTAGTAGAAAAAGGGTTACAAATGTTAGAAAATATAGACTCCAATGAAGAAAGAATTTTTTTCTGCAAGACGAGGAATAAAAAATCATTAGCATGCTACAAGAAAATTTTGCGGGAATGAAAAAAATCTTTGAATCGGCAGACTACTTTGTTAGATTTAATGAAACCTTCCACATCAAAATAGCCGGTTTGCAGTTTTGCATTTGTGTTATTTAAGATTTTATTAAACATTTTTTTTCTAAATTGTGAATTTTTTTTTCTTCTCGGCCCTAATTAAAAGTAATTTATAGGAATTTGTATGCGAAGTAAGACCTCGATTTATAAGCTATTATCACTTAGTCCCACCTACCACGTAAGTTCAAGGTATTATTGTAATCCATGCTTTGTATATTTTTCCAACATTTTTGCACAAAAATGAATAAATTAAAAAATACCTTAAACATTTTATGGAATACAAAGTAATTTATAAAATGTCATTCCATTAATGAAATAATGACTTTGCATACAGAAATCTCAATATAATATAACCTGCCAGCTAAAACTGCTCTATTTGGTAAATGATTTCTGTAAAATAAATCATAAAATAATTTTAAATGTGTTTACATATTTATAAATACATACACGACTATATATCACTTTCTTTTCAATAGTTTTTTTTTCTTTCTAAGCACTCTTGAATTTTTATACCATTTTTAATTCCATAATAAAATTTCTAAATACTTGCTGCTTTTAAACTTAATTTTTATATCCACGTTATTAAAAATTAAATGAGAGAGACAAACATTTATTTTTCATACTACTTATAATATCTAAACATTTTTAGTATCTCAAATAAAAACTTTTTGTTCTTAAATTTCGTTAACTTTTATTAAACTATTCTTTTCTCCAAACCGTGGATCAAACACTGATAAAAAAAGTTTGATATATAATCAATTAAAGTGTGAAATCCGTTATTTCATGGAATAACTAGGTATTTCACGAAGTAACTGGACAAGTCTGTTAAAGTACATAAAATTATGGAATTCTTCATTTTAATCAGGTATTCTATAGGAACTAAGTAAGTATGAAATATACGGCATTGAAACGTTCTTTGAATTGATTCTAGTTGCTTTTAGCCAAATTTGAAACCCAATGTAAAGTTTCATCACAGCAATTCTTGCTCTAATAACTAATGAAAAATAAAATAAAGGTACTCTATAAAATCTAAATTAATATTCTCTTAAAAATTAAATTTTGCTTGAAAAAGTGTACACAATGTTTTTATAAAGCAACAGTTATTCTTTCTGGTTTGTACTTTTTGGTAATATTTTAATATAACTGTTTCTGCAACATCTTTTTTCCCCTTTCTATTTAACTAATGTTAGCAATAAGATCAATAATATTAATTATATCATCTGATTTTCCATATTATTTATCAATTAATCATTTACTATAAAGATAAAATGTATTTTTCGAGAGATTTTAGTTATTTTTCTTATCCTATCAATTAATTTATAAAATAACTGTAAATTTGTTTATTTTTCACCTTAACGGTAAATCATTAGTTATTTCAGAGAATAGCTAATTATTTTAAAGAATAGCTAAATAAAGTATAAATTTGTCATCTATTACGTACTTTAACTCACTTATCTAGTTATTTCATAAACGTATTCAGTTGTTCTATGAAATTAATTTAACTCTTGAACTTTAACATATATATATAAGGAGAATTAATTTAAAACCTAAACAAACTTTTGTTTCCTATCTAACATTTTTTTTCATCGTACATAATCGAATATTAAATTAAGCAGCTAATATTTTCTCAGAAAACGTAGAACTAACATCAGATTCCAATCCCTACTCATTAACTTTTTATGGTCCTCCCCATTACGTTCCCATGCTTATCTCTCCAATCGAAAACTAAACCAAAAAAAATATGATTTTGAGAGAAGTTCCAGAAATAAATATATAATCCAATTAAAAATTAGAACAGTTGGCGTTGTTAGTTTCCCTGCGAAGACGTGTTCGAAAGCTGGCTTAAATCAGTGATTCCCAAAGTGGTTTATATGGAACCCAAGGATACTATGATGACTTGCAAGGGGGTCTATTACGACTAAGCGAAAAAATAATTTGGGGATCCATGAGGAGTAAAAAGGGGTCTATGATAGTGGCTCTTATTAAACCAGATCACGACTTTAATTTTGAAAGAAAATTTATTCAAGTGGAAACCAAATTTTAGCTATTTAACAGATTTATTTAAAAAAATTAATGAGGTTAATTTGGTGTTATAAGGTGACAGAATGAACTTTAGTAAAAAAAGGAATATTCTAGCATTTCTTTCCAGAATTAAGATAAAGCAATATCACATTGGAGATCGTGAATTTTCTTAATTTCTTATAGACAATCCTTCAGGACTTTTTAATCTACTTTCAGCATTTAAATGCCCTTTATTCAGATTTTGAAACTAGGTTTGAGAATGCTTTGGCTATACGGTTTGTATTACCAATCACAATCAATTAACATGTACTTATTAAGTTTTAAACACTTAACTTCAATACAGGGAGAAATATAATTATTTTAAACAAAGTAGCTCTATACTAGTAATCAATAAGATATTTAAATTGATAAATTTGAAAACATTTAATATTTGGGTAAGAAGAGATTTACCCAAAACCAAAAAGCATGGCACGGAGTCCATGAGGCAAAAATGTTTGGGAACCTTTGCCTTTAAAAATAAAAAACTATTCTCTCGAAAAGCCTCCATACTTACTTTAAATTGTTGTAAAAATATATGGAAATTTTTATAAGGAAGAGCAATGAATATTATTCTTTAAAAATTAAATTTTATGATGTCTTAAGTCATTATTCTCTAATATTTTTTCTTATTTTATATTATTATCTTTTTAAGAAGTACATTGATTTCAATAATTATTTTAAATCTGCTACTATAATGCATTTCTTTCTCTTTTAACACCTTGCCTCTTGCTCCCGTCAAATTCACGGGGTGAAATTTCCCTCTCTATTTCTCGTGACCCGTGATATTTCCAGGCTGGAGTGTTGAAAAGTAACTTGCCATATAAGCTTGAAACAATCTTATTTCTTAAGTCCGGAATATTGTTTTTTTTTCTTAATCTATACACCAGATGGCAGCACCAGATTATTTTTAACGTGTTTAGCGATAATTATTTATTTTTTTAACTAAATGTCAGCACAACAAACCTTTTTATTAGCGATACGGTTTTTTAATCTTAGATCAAGCACTCAGTTGTGCTCTACGTAAAAACACGTGGGTACAAATTATGGGGAAAAAACTGATAAAATTTTTTTTTTAATATTGTATACATTATACTGTTAGTCAGGAAGTAAATCGGATTGTACTTTTAGTACTTTTTTGTCACTGACTATAATAAAAATATCGGAGCAGTAGACATTGTAGACCAATATATTGGAGATTACTGAATTACTCGAAAACTAGGTAAGAAGTTCTGTTCGAAAATATTTTTTATTTGTTAGATCAAACTATTTTAAACTAGTACCTTATTTATAAAAAACAATGAGGCAAAAAATCACATCTGATGTTCGTTTATCTTTAGTAGATGAACTTATTGAAAAGTATTCTATATCAGAAACCACTGCAAAAAGAGGCCGGCCGAATTTGAAGAATAATCCCAACCATTTGATTAAAAGACATTTTATTAGACAGATACCTCCAACTGATAAGAAGTGACAACCATCAAGAGAATGCAAAGTTTGTTGTTCCAAAAGGATGAAACAATAAGAGATGCAGAAAGGAAACTCGGTGCTACTGTCCAGTTTGTGATTTTGGCTTTTGCACATCTCATTTCTTGAAACTTATCTCACAAAAAAAATTACTTATGCTTATTTATATTATGCAAAAGTGTAAAAATATTCATTTAATGTTTAAAACACGTTTTTTAAAATTTTTCTTCTTTGTTGGAAAGCCAAAATTCAGTGATTATAACCCTAAATGTTTGCTTTACTTAAATAAATTAAATTTCGTATTTTAAGCTAAAAATTAATCAAAAAATTAAAAATTAATACATGTATTGAACATGTACTTATATCTTTATATAGTTTTCTTGAATAAAAAAATAGGCACTTTTAAGACCGTTTTCTTCAAAATTATCGGATCGTTAAGGGGTTAAATAAAATTTTTGTTTTATTGTCAAAAATTTCGGGCAAAAAGTATAAGGTACTTAATTTCAATTTACTTTATATGTAATTAAGATACGGCTTTCAAAACAAAATTTATTTTATTCACACGCTGACAACTACTTTCAAAGTAACCAAAAATTACAAAATAACAATCTCAAATTTGTTTTAACTTGAAAGGGGAAATTAATCCGAAATAGCAATTACTTTATACTTTGTCTACTTTGAAACTGCTACAAACATTAAAAAAAGAGATTTCCGAACCTAGTGCTTAGAAATCAAACAAGAATTAACGTAACATATACAATCGTTTTATTTATACAAACCAACAACTGCATTTCACATTTCAATCCGTTTTCAAGAATGTTAAAGGAAGATTGAAAAAATATCAGTGAATTCTTTACTGAGAATTCAATGGGTAAGTAAATCTTTCATTCGTAAAGTAAATACTTATCCTTATGTTACCTAGACTTGCGTATTAATAAACTTGTGCCTATTAAAGTAATTAACGTGAGTGAAGTTCGAATGAAGCAGATTTGTAAGAACTTGCTTATAAATATTGATGAGAATGAATGTGTTAAGGTCTACGCTAAGTAAACAACTTTCATAGTATGTTCTCGAACAACTAATTATCTTAATACTTATTCAATGTGAGTTGGATGAATATAAAATTATATTTACTGAATTAAAGATGGAGTTTGAGCTTAAGTAAATATGCAATTATGTTTCTTTGAAGAGCTTTAATTTTAAGTAAGAAACATTGTAATTATAGTTTTGCATACAATTGTATTCAAAGTGTCACGGCCGTGTTATCATGATATATACTTAAGAATTTTAGATGAAATTTCAGGCACAAAGAAAGCTACAATGAAACTATTCTAATAGCTGTTGAAAGTCTTAAAGTTAAATACATTAATGTACTTTTGATTGATTAATGTATTAATTTTTTTACTAAAATTTCAGAGTTTCACTACAGATATTTAAGGGGCTTAACCCACGTGATGGGTTCAAAAAAAATCCCACTAATTGCTTTCTTAACATGTCTAGAATACGGTGGTAAAGGGATTATTTAAAAACTCAAATCTTTATAAAGAAGCAAGTGTTAGAAGAACAGCTGTTCGGAGCGCTGAGTTGGCAATCGAAGGCTGGGCCTATTGTGTACAGTCGGCTTGACACCATTGACCCTTCTATGCAAATATACGTTCATACAAGTATAGAAAAGTTCGCAGAGTTTTAAAGGGAAATATTTATAGTTATTGAATATTTCGTCGAACTTGATTTAGTCTTCGCCACCAGGCATCGCCAATTGAGGGTAAGTTAAGATTTTCATTGTTTTAATCGGACTTGAAACTTTAAACGCGTTTTTCTCAAAACTGTGTTTTTCAAACTTTCATCCACCATGTATCAAGAACGGATTGACCAAATGACTTCAAACTTATAGGGTAGAGTCAGAACATATATACTCACCAAATGGACTACAATCATTCCAAAATTCAAACCATTCCTATTTTTTATAACAAAATCATAACAAAGAAAACCCCATGAAATTCGAAACATTTCTTCAGAGGTCTACCAAAAATCCAATTTTCGATATTTTAAATTCAGTATAGGCCATTCTGTGCATTTAAGCTTACAGATGAAAACGCCGTTACTTTTTTTATTTCAGATAAGCCAATCAGCCAGAATCGGGAAGGAAGAGAGGGTCCCTTTTTCGTGACGGGTGTGTTCAGAGCACTATAACTCACGTTCTATTGAATATTTTTGACTAAACATTTATATACAACCCTTAAAATACATTAAATAAATTATAAGAAACTTAAAGTTCTAACTTTTTACTCATCGTCGTCTAAAAAAATTCTCTAAAAATGCTTAATAAACATAGGTGAACCCTCTTAATAAAAATTGAAAGCAATTTGTGCAAGGGTAAGTAAAAAAAATATGAAATAAAAACATTCATTAAGTATTAACGTGTGCGTTGATTACTTTTTTTTAAAAAAAAATTAATCTCTTGAAATTTAAAAAAATTTAGTTTTATACAAATTTTAATCAGATGCATAGAATAGAAATACTTACGTTAACAGATAAACGTTTACCCTCATATGAATCGATTAATTTAGCAAATGAAGAAAGACGAACGAATTTTTAAATTGTATTTGGCCTTTTTCAATGAAAAGCCCAAAATATATACATTTAAGAAAAAGGTTATACGGTCTTTGCAGCATAATTTTTAAAAAAAAAATCACTATAAAGTAAGTTTTAAAGTTTTACTCTATTTCACTTGTTAAGGCTACGGAGAACCTTTCAAAAATTATTTTGGAGACTGAATTATTAAAAGTAATTCTAATATTTTATTTTCTGATTATATAATTAATATGATTCAGAAAATAAAAAATTCAGTCAGCCAAGCCATTATTCTGATATTTTTTTTAAAAAATTAAACATTTTGAAGTTTTTTGAATTTTTTTTTTATAAAATACTCAATTTTTAAATTATTTCAATTATTTTAACATACTGTTTCTTAGATTTTTGGGAACAAAAAATTTGGTATTGAAGATCTGTTACCTTGTTGAATTTTAATAAATATTTTATACCTAAAGCAGGAAGGAACACTAAAAATTTTAAAATGCTAACCTTATATTTTTTTGATAAAACAGTTATAGATCTTAGATCTAATTCCTTACTAACTTTTATTGTTTCTGAAAGTTTCTACAAAAAATATCAAAACTCAATTTAAACATAAAAAAGCCTTATTTAAAATTAAAAGTTTCTAAATAGGAAATGTGCATACCAAAGTTCCATTCATACAAGAACCACTTCATTTAATTTAGAAACATCTACATTAAGTAGAAAAAATATAAAGGTGGTTTTTGTGTGTTTTCATTAAATATATACCATTAACCACTGTTCTTTAAAGTATACATTTTTCTTCATTTTTTTTTTTAGTAAAACATTATGGAATCCAATGATATTTTGAAAATTGGTCTTAAAATTTTTGAACACAATAAACTCATCTCGAAGTAATTCCTCTTGAAAATTAAATGTTATGTCTTTTGAAATATTCCATTCACACAAAATCCTCCTTTCAAACAATATTCCATTTTATACAAAATGATTATTTGAGAGACATTTGCATACAAAAAGTATATGCAATTGTAAGAAAAGATACATACTATTAATAAGAAAATCTCGCATATCTAAATATCCCCAGCGTATCTTAAGTCAACCATCATCCCTGCTTCCTCATAAAGAGACTGTTACTTTGCATATCGTTGTCGATGACTGAATGAACAATAAGAGTACTTGGAGGAACAATTTATTTTACGGGTCAATACTTCCTTTCAATTTGCTTAGATTCCAAATACCTATTAAAATGCTAATAAGATACATTACAAAGCTATTGCTTCCCACAATTCCAGACAAGAATATTGATTTTTCATTGCGACTTTTGTTATATTAATGATAAAAGATAAGAAATGTGAGGTATTTCTGAGAAAAAGGGATTCCACAGTTGAGGATTGTTCTTAGTAAAAAATTAAGGTACATTTGTAGGCGATTGAAAATGCCTAGTATAAATTTGTAATAGTTATGTTATTTGTATTAGGAATTTTTTACACTCATGTCCATAAATTAAGGATAATTCAGAATCACACAGAAATTGAACTCTAAAATAAAAATTTCACCTGTAGAATTATCACACACATCTTGAAGAAGAATATGCAAATTACAGGAAACCACCAGATGGCGCGGATAGTACGTCACAATGACGAGAGTGTAAGAGAGGGGTGTATAAGGAATGGTGGCAAAGAAGTAATATTGTTCACATGCGCTTTAAAAGCCTTTCAGTGCAATAACCGCATAGTTATGTCACAAAGGAAGCCTTTGGATGATTTTTTACGTGGTAGAATTATCGGACGACTGGAATGTAGATGTACCCAGCAGGAAGTATCCGAGGAACTTGGAATCGCCCAGAGTGTCATCTCCAGGTTTTGGCAACGATTCCAAGATGATGGTAATGTGAGTAGATGTTACAGCACAGGTCGCCCCCGAGTTACAACGCCGAATGAGGACCGGTATTTGGCAGTTACTGCCAAAAGAAACAGACGGAGCACAGCATCAGACCTATCTCGTCAGCTCTCTTCAGCTACCGGTACGACAGTTTCAAGGCAGACCGTGTACAGACGCTTAGGGCACATTGGTCTATATGCTCGTAGGCCTGTCAGATGTGTTCCCCTTACCGCAACTCACTGTCGCCTGCGATTAACCTGGAGTATGAATTGCGGACATCGCAACAGTGGTCTTGTGTGATGTTTTCCGACGAGTCCAGGTTTAGTTTGCAGTCTGATTCTCGCCGGACTTTCATATGGAGAGCACCAGGTACCCGTTACCACCAAGAGAACACCATTGAACGACACCGTTACGGTGGTGCAGGATGGCTCGTTTGGGGAGGAATTATTCTTGGTTCCAGAACTGACCTGCATGTTCAGAGTGTAACGATGACAAGGCACATCTATCGGGATGTCATTCTGGAACAATGACATGTACGTTTGTTTCGGGGTGCCATGGGTGCTGAATTTCTGTTTATGTATGACAACGCCCGTCCTCATGGTGCAAACATTGTAGACGAATGCCTTCACTCAGAGGATATCACCCGTATGGATTGGCCAGCATACTCACCGGACTTGAATCCAATAGAGCATGTGTAGGATATGCTTGGCCGACGAATTGCAGCCCATGAACCCCCTCCCACCTGTCTTCCGGAACTTCGGAGAGCATTTCTTGATGAGTGGTGTAATATTCCATAAGATCAGATGTCGCAATTTTTTAATACAAATTGCAAGATTCTCAATTCATTGCTAAATATTTCTTGCTGGCATTAAGTGTTTTTCATATGCTTTAGACAAGAAATAGTGTTAATACATTGTATAAACAATTCAGAACGTATAAATATTTCTCTATGATTTTCTGAGTACATTTAATTATTTTAGATGTTCAAATTTTTTAATTTGATTATTATGTATGTCCATATAGAATGTATTATCCTTTTTCCAAAAGAAATACTTTAAGAGTCATGGATGAAAATAAAACACAACATCACCATAGAAAAGTATTTCCTTCCACGTCTTTTTAACCTTAAAGCACTTTATTTTTTGCGTCATTTACCTCCAGACAGTTTTCGTCAGGCAAGGC
Source organism: Trichonephila clavata (assembly GCA_019973975.1). Classification (NCBI taxonomy): domain Eukaryota; kingdom Metazoa; phylum Arthropoda; class Arachnida; order Araneae; family Nephilidae; genus Trichonephila; species Trichonephila clavata. The sequence continues at coordinate 40,511 of BMAO01013851.1, forward strand.
GTCGAAAATTTATCTGAAATTTGAGATATCTAAATCCTAGAACGTCGAGATGTCTCAGTTCATCGAACACCAGACCTTTTTCTTCCTTTATAAAAAAAGGAACATTTTAAAGTTTCTCTGACTGAATATTAATATTGAAAATATTTATACCGAAAATAAAAAAAACCAGAAAACATGTATTTTCGAAAAGAACGAAATAGAAAAAGCTTTAGTTTTCATATTTGTAAGTACTATATATAATATTAGAAGTATTATATACAATGGACAAAAGATTGACAAAAACTATTATCATTTGATAAATAAAGAAGATAAATTAAAAATAAAACGACTTGCATTGTTTTTTACTTTTGTGGTGCTCATGGACAACCGTCTAAAATTTAGATACATGACTTCACAGCGGCTTATGGAATGTACACGCACTTCGTAAGTTGATAGATAAAAAAGTCATATAATCTGACAGTACTTAATCTTTGTAGCTTTGCCTATAAATATGCCTTTAGTAAAGTTTTTATCCTATCATGCATTTATATATAGGTGAAATCATCTCTCCAACCATCAGGAAATGATTTCTGGTCTGTAAATCCAACCAGGATTTCGGGAGAGATATTTATTGATTTATTGTCCGTTGTATAATCCTGATCTGTAATATTTTAGCATATCTTATAGTAGCAATAGTATAACATATATGAATAATGCACTGCCTTGCCTTCCTAGACCATCTTTCTATGGGGTTCCTTTTTTTTTGCTAGCAATGAGTTTGTTCGCTGTATACATTAGATTATATCTTCTACTACCTAAAAAAGCTCTCGCAATTGTTGCATTCTTTAATACTAAGATACTATTATACATATTTCTATGAATAATAATGCAGCTTTTAGAGCACCAAATCAAGCAAAAACTTACGAATGTTTTTACTTGCTTTGCTTAAAAGATATGTAAGTAATATTTAACTATGTGAAACAGGAATTATATATACGAAATACAAGAATGAATTACTACAAATTGTGGATCTTCAGCCATTTTCTCTAGCACAACTCCTGTGCCGTGTGCATCAGCGTTACGTTATAACTGAAAACAAAGATTCCACACCACTAGCAAATGTAAATAGTTTCTTTTCGAACCCCACAATTCTGGGTGAAGTATCACCAGCCTGAATGTAGCTTCAAATTGCGTCGTTAACAAACAATCAGTCAAATAAGGTAAGTAAATCCAAATGAAATCACAATTCTCCGTATCTGGAGTCACAGCTGACAGAACAGAATTTCATTCGATTATACCGGCACTGGATTAAAGAATATTCCACCGTTTAAATAAACCATCGCTTTAACGTCTTCAAAAAATGCCAACAACATACTAAAATTGACCCTGACCAAGTACTCTTGTTTCGAGATTGTTGATTACAGTTGTTTTTTTCCTTGGAACTTTGACCTTCATAGTTTTCAATGGGTATATGAAACCCAGCTATAGATAAAAGTAGTAAGGTTCTCTTAAGAATCTTATGGTTGAAAAAGCTAGTCTTCAATATCCAACAATTCGCGTCTACCTGTAAATATTTGCTACCAGATTTAATCAGCATAAGTGAAAAAAATTTATGAGATATTTGCTTGTGATCAGCAAATAGAATCACGCCAAATCAAAAGTACTACTTACAAAAACTCTTAACTAAAGGTCACTGCCTGGACAAGGCACGTCTAATGATTTTCGACGTATGAATCAGTCTCATAATTTCAAAAGGATATTATGGAATTATTACAGAAGAAGATCATCTTGAACACAGTGAATGAATAACCATATGATCTCTTCTGGTACAATTTAAGTTTTGGATCAAAAGCCAGAAATTCTATTGACACGTGCAAAAGGCCGAAAAACATAAAGCAACTTGCTTCTGTGGGGACAGCAGCAGATGGCTATTTACAGTAAGACCATTTTATCTGTACTGATAGAAAATCTCCAAACCATTTCTTAATGTCAGAGGATTTTTTGTTAGTTAATGCACAGTCAAATCCTTCTAGAGTAAACAAGCAAAGTCCAAATCTACGATGCATAGAATGTTTAGAGTTATATATATATATATATAGCTTTTATATGGTTGATATTTTTTATTCATTATATGTCCATAACAGTGCTATGATCAGAAATGTCACATCACTTCATTCAAAGCTCAAGCAGAACAACACACACAATAAAATATTGCTACATGTGTGCGTTGTGTGTGTATGTGTGAGTGTATGTGTTGTGTGTATGTGTGTATGAGTGTATGTGTGTTGTGTGTATGTGTGTTGAGTGTATGTTTGTGTCCTGCATTCGTACTATAACTAATCTTCTTTTCATTAAACATTTCTTTAATTTATTGAAGTATCCAATAACTCAAACGAATGGTCACACTTTTTATCCATTAACATGCTGTTACACAAATCTCTAACTTAATGGCAGCCTTTGTTTCCTTAGGTATATTCTAAATGTGTTTTTAGATCACTTCAATATCATACACGCATACATATCAGATCATACTTATTAAGTTTAAATCACTCCGTGATTAATTGGTTCTTCAATAAAGCTAAACTCAGTGCACACACACACACACACACGCATTTAGTATTCTCTTTTAAATCAAACCAAGTTTCAGTATGTCCTAAAGTTTATCATTGACATTGATGGATTTATCACCCATGCAATATGAGGAATATGCATCTCGTATTCCTTTAATCACTTTTGTATAATTTTAGTTCAGTGAACAGTACAGTTATCATCTTGAAACAGTAGATCCCTAATTTGCTTTTCGTTTTTTAATAATAGAAAATATGGCAATAAATCGTTCTTAAAAATTATTGAGTAATTTACACCTTTCATGCTGCTCGACACTTCATAGATCGAGCTTCTGGGCTAGAGAATTACCTCTATGACATAATACTTAATCTCCCTTTCTACATAGCACTACAACCTCAGTTATCTCCATGGACATACTTTCAATATTTATCCTTATGTTTGCAGACCGGTTTTTATTAGAATGTTAACAAAATCTGCACTCGTCAGATCACGTTATCTGCCACCCTTGACTAATACTGCAGTCACGATGCTTTTTGCACATTTCAGGCTTTTTTCTTTTTGAATAACACTTAATCTTGAATGCATCTGATGTACACAACTAAATATTTCCAATACATGCAATTCCCGCCGGGGAGTTATTTCTAAATGAGATTAACTAAGTCCATCAGTGTGTAACTAGTCTATTCGCGTACCTCTTACTAATCCTCTAGGAAAAAATATTACTTTAAAGTTTGTTCCATTGAAACATTTCTCCAGAAGAAGAAGATACGGTTTATGCAAGTCATGTCGTATATTTAAGCTTTTACTTTTAGGTTCGGAGTTAGACGATTTAAGTTAGTGATTAACGTAAACTAATTGAAAGCTAGGCGAGAGCGACTCGTCAATTAATTAATTAATATATAAGATTGATAATTGATGGTTCAGTCAATAAGATATTTGAATAAGAATCAAATTGAGCAGAAGTCGATTATCTGAGATAGGAGTTACGATTATTTACAACGAGGTTACCAAACGTTCCAAAGGTAAGCGATTCTACTCATAATTAATTATTAAATATCTCGTCACCTCGTTTTTGCTCCAAGGTTTTAATATAAGTGCATTTCCTATCTGGATTTGCGTGAGACTTATCAAAGGATTAATAAATTATATTTGTGTTGATTATGGCTCGTATTCATTCTAACTCCCAATCACTGATGGATGTCAGGGAACATACTTTACAATTTACTTTATAATTCTCATATCCGAAAAATTTTTTCGCGAATTTGGTATCGATTTAGAGTTGGGAGAGAGAGCTTTAATTTACTCTCATGTTTTATATTCATCATTCCCTCCTTTTAAATTGATCATATTCAATTTTTCCCAGTAAATAAATATTCTGCTGCTTTTTCAAACAATGACTAAGACCTTATCAAAAACATTAGCACGCTTCTGTCAATATGTTACATTATATTTTTGAGCTACAGTTTAGCATAAAATACGTTATATGTAGGGTTGGATATGTGCACTGTGGAACTCCCCTTTCCCTTTTACGTAGAGTGGAGCAACCCAAACTGACGTCCCTCCCCGTCAATAGTGCCCTGCATGGGAAATCACTTAGGCAGTCGCCAACGGCCGAAAAACACCAGACGTTAGGAGGAAGACGTTCTCCTTAGTATTTAATATGTGTCTTATATTATTTCCTCCTTCACTGTTAAATAAATCATTTTCATCTTAAGGTTGTATTATATTTTCAAGCTACAGTTTAGCATAAAATATAATATATATTAGTGATTTTCGCTCTTATAGGAAATAATTTTAAAAAAATTCATGATGAGTATCAAAAGGTCTTTTTTATATAAAGCAAAATTATTCTTGTAACTTGGTTTTAAACTTAAGAAACTTTCTCTAAGTCATTCCATATTTTTGGCCGATGTTTTTATATTTATATACACCTATGTATAGCTTATTTTAGAAATTTTTATTTTATTTCATTATTGTACTTAAATAAGTACCAGCTGGAGAGTAAAAATTAAACAATCATTAACGATAATTATTATCGAGAAAGAATGAATAAGCAAATATTTTACTAACAAAAGACTCGTTAGTAGCAAAGTGTGATTAAAGAAGAAAGATATAATTTTTAAAAAGGTATCTGTGATGTTCTTAATGTGAAATTCTTGAACCTATTAAAAATACTTCAATCACTGACAAAAACTCTTCTTAATAGTCTGTGCATTTGTTATCAGTGCTAGCAAAAAAAATGTTAATTTGTTTTCTCTCAAAACTAAAGATATTTTCTGAAATAAACCATTATTTTCAGCATCAGAGGGAGAAAATAATTTCTGGAAAAGTACCTTTGATTTTCTTTTTCCTTGAAAGTTTTCAGAGAATCAAAGTATGTTTTTCCATACTAATAAGCTCGAAACTTTTTGTTTTCATCAAGTTCTCAGTTTAAACTGATTAAATTTGTTTAAAATAATGAGTTGTTCAAGAGATTATGCAAATCTTTTCATAATAAAATACTATTTTTTGAATGAGAAGAATGTAAGATATAGAGATGATTATATTTTTTGGAATTTTTATTCTCAGAAAGATTTCTCAAATTATAAATTTCTATTTAAATCGTCCTTTTTTTAGAACTATTCAATCTTATACTTTAATTGTTGATAACAATTTAGGATTTTTACTGAAATTAAAACATACGGAAATAGAAAATAATTAGGTAACTTTCCTAATAAAAGAATTTTACTTTAAGTAAAGGGAAATGGGAAAATTCTCATATGTAAATTCGATAAATTATCATCCAAAAATGCGATAATTTAAATTTGTGTGGGCAACAAGAACGACATACGAATTTTTATTTTGTCTCCCACGTAATGCAGCATTTATTCCAAATAAATCCTTAACAATTAAAACATCTAGTAACAAAAAATAATAATAAATTGCTTTATTATATTGCTTTATTCACCAATTCAAGTTGACAAATAAAACTAAAGCTTTCTGATTTTCCATCACGTTAATCATAAAATAGTCGTAATTTGTAACGTCCACATCTAAATATATTTAAAAATAAAACTCACGTACACACACACACATGAAGGAGTTGTCAATTTGCTACAAAATAGACCGATAAGATGAACACACACACATATATATATACATGTAATAATCCCCATTAACTTATTCTTAAATAACTTTTAGCTATCTGGTCCATCCCTTCAAGACCCACATTTTAATAATAAATTAGCCAGCCACCTAACGAGAATATTTTAAACTACATCTAGCTACCCACTCAGATCATGTCATTTGAGCCATATATAAAAACTGAGATTCCTGGAGACCGCGCTCTTTCACTTCTGTATTTGTCTGCTTCAACATGTAGCCGGCTGCAGCTTGATTTGTGTTTTGTGCTGTGTGTGTATGTTTCTTTGTGATTTCGTCTATCTGTGAGTCTTCATGTTCAGTGTACAATAAACAAGAATAATTAATCAAAAAAAGTCCACTGTAAAGCTTCAAGTTTTCTGCATGTTTTGTAACGAAAAAAAATATTCATCATCAAATATATGCAAAAGAAAAA
>BMAO01013852.1:0-24674 GCA_019973975.1 Trichonephila clavata
TAAAACATACTGAGAATGTTTGAGCTTGATCTCCTTCATTATTTCCTAGAAAAGTAAAGAAATGTCATTTAAATATACTTGCTTTCTTCACCAGCAGCTGTCAAAAAATTATTTCCATTTCTAGTTCTAATGCTATAAATTGAAAAAAAAAATGGACAGTGAGACTTAGAGAAATAACTGCTCATTGATTGCTATGCTCTGGCTTGTAATGGTTCAATGGAAAGGTTATTATGCTCTCAAAATCACTGCAAATTTATCCTATTTTTTAAAAATTTGATTATGGTACATTGATTTGATTTAGATATCAAAACTGACAAAATCTTGATTTAACAAAATTTGTCTCACACAGGACACTGTTTCTCTATAAACATTTATATCTCACATAGTGACCATAATCAGTAATGTTTTAAGTTCCTAACTTCTGAAACTCTACAAGCACACAAACCTGATACATAAGCAAAATGTTTCTTTTGAAAGACTAACAGTAATTTTCCAATACTCAACAAGCTTTTGCAAGTGTGCATTTTACTATGCATTCCAAAACATTTTTGTACATAAACAAGAACGCTCAAGACACTATCAGTATTTATAGATTTTTACATAATTAATCTGGTCACTGTTTTCACAAAATATTTTCGGTTCCTAACTTACCTGATACAGCTTTAAAGATACATTATTTCTACTATGAATCATTAAAAGCCATAAACTGATTCAATTTTAAGAATTCAATTCCAATACCCTCACTGATTTATGTTACAAATGATACAAGAAATTAAAATTTTCATCGTGTGATTCATCATCTACAATGGATTATCTGATTCATTATCTGATAATTCTCTATGAAGTGCAATTATTTCTTCTGCAATAAGCACTCTGTTGCTGAAAGACAAAATAATAATAAAAAAATCTAATAACACACAAGTAACAGTGCATGCACTGATTTTGCAAGAAATGAAATCTCAATGAAGGTGTTGTGAAGCCGAAACAAAATACATGACCAGATGACAAAAAACATTTTAGAACATCCTACTCTTTACCTTCACAACACAATGGAACAGTCACAAAGAAGAATAAAATTTCAAATAAGGTAATTTAAATTGCCACTATGTTCAAAATGATATCACATAGGCACAATAGAAAAACCCATATGTACAAGGGGTGATCAAATGAAAAGGTACGAAACGACATAAAAATGAAACAGTTAAATATTTGCATATTCCGCCAAGGGAGAATGTAGCGAGACATCTCGGGATGCCATTGGAGACTCTGACTGGGATCGGATCATGCGCGGGTGCCCGCATGCGCAGGAGAGAGCAAAGGCTCTTATAAAAAGCGGCGTCCAAATGATGCGAGCACAGAATTACTCGAGCACAGAAAAAGCATTAACTCCGATGTGTACTGTGAGACACTCCGACGCCTACGCAGGTCCATCAAGAAAAAAGACGGGGCTGCTCACGGAGGGTGTGGTTCTGCTCCATGATAACGCGCGTCTACACATCTCCAGAGTCACACAAATGGAACTGGACAAGTTCCAATGGGAGACGTTGGACCATCCGTCCTACAGTCCGGACATGTCACCCTGCGATTTCCATGTGTTTGGTCCACTGAAGAAACACCTGAAAGGAAAGCGCTTCAACTGGACGACGTACTCAAGGACACTGTGAAGGACTGGGTCTCGTCACAGCCACAGGAATTCTGGGAACAAGGAATCCTGTGGCTTGTTCATCAGTGGGATCGTTGTGCTCAGGCCTATGGTGTATATTTGAATAAAGTCTATATTTGTACCCACCGTGTCGTTTCGTACCTTTTCATTTGATCACCCCTTGTAAATTAGGTTTCACACAATAAAACAATTTCCCAAAACTTTCTTTGCGAATATTTCCAACAAATATAATGATGGAAAAAAAAGTATTGACAAAGTTGACATTTTTAAAAGAACTTTAACTGCCTTGGTGTCAAACGATACAGTTCGGCATTCTAGAGTTAATCTACTTCTCTGTTGCTAAAGCAGTAATAGCTATACACAGCAGCCTTATTTTACTTAGCTGCTCCAATAAGCATCTCTTCCTCTGAAGACCATGTTTAAGATCAAAGAAATTTGAGAAGTACTTTGCAAGTGATAACTTCTGATTATTTAAAGGTGTTCAGGTATAAATCAGATTAACTTTTAATAACAATTTCTATTAAAAATAAACCTCAAATTAGAAAATTTTATAACTACTCAATAAATATTTTTTAAACCATTTAGAATGTAAATTTATATAATCCTTTTATAATTCAAATTTTTTCAAACAATATTTCTATGTTGACATGAAATATTCTAATGAAGTAATAAAAATGAAAAAAAAATCACAAAAAGTAAAAAATGTAACAAAATTAAATGTATTCAAGTAAAGATGTATTCAAGTAAAGATCATTTCAAGTAAAGATGAAATTAAAGTAATACTTCAAGCCCAATTGTATGGTTCATTTAAACCAGGGGGTCAAACTCGCAGCCCGCAACGTATATTTTTGGAGGCCTGGCTAATGTGTGCACGGCATGCAATATATAATAAAACAACAAGGCAGAACAAAAACAAGATATAGGAATGGTTTTTATTTATTTTTTTTTGCTATTAAACAAAATGCATACATTTATTTCAAATATATGTATTATTTTTTAAACATTAAAAACATGTAGCCCTCAACTTAATACAAAAAAATAGAATTAGTGGCCAGTAATATACAAATTTGACATGCCTGATTTAAACCAACATAAGAATTTAAGAAGTAAAAGACTACAAATTGTTCAGCATATCTTAATTTATCCATATTTCAATTAAACATCAATTATATTGAAGATATAAAGAATGATGGATGAAATTTCTCCTATGTAAGGAACATATTAAATCAATTTGACATGAATTTCACAAAATCATTTTAAAGTTTGAAATTTAACATTAGTTTCACATATAGCTTTGCTTGAAAGCAATTGTTTTTATTTCCAATGGCAAGGCAGAATTTTTTTTGTAAGCAACTGTTATAGAAAAAAATTTGATTCGAAAAAAACCCCTCCAAAAAGGGATTTATTTTGGGAATGACTATTAAAGTGCCCTACCTTATGTGTGTGGGCTCCACTTAATTACAACTACCAACAGCTGAAAATAAAATTGAATGCTTAATGCAAAATATGGCTGTAACAGAGTCAAGGGATAGCAATCAAAGATGACGATTTTACAACATCACAAGACAATCTGTGCTTCAAAAATTTTTCTTCAATTAAACAAAAAATTCCTATTAACAGAAAATATTTCAAAACTGTTTCACTATATATATTTAATAAAAATATAGATGACTGAGTCATTAAAAAAATTCATAAGATAAAAGAAATAAGACATGTCTTCAAATTATATTGCATTTCCGCCCCTTAAAATTGAAACTGAAGAAAAGCCAACATCACAATATTCTGTACTTTACACAATTTTACTTAACAACTTTCCTCATTACATAATAAATTGAAACTTAATGAAAACAAGTCCTGGCACCTTGCCAAGAACAGCATAGACCACACACATATAAATATATACTAAAATTACAGGCATAAGGAAAATAGTCATGACATTTTAAGGAATTAGAGAAAAGAGAAATTGTCCATCTCTATTATTTTTTTGGATCCGGAATATGTTCCTGCATAGTTTTACATTACCCTCCTTCCCCTTTGGACAAGTAATAAGCAGTACAAAATAAATGTTTGTAATTGAAATATTTATAAATTTTACTCGTGAATATAATTATAATAAAAATAAATTACAAAGTGTGAAACATTACACCATAAAAATAAAATTTTGAATTTCAAATAAAATCCCTTTTAAAAAATAAATTAGACATTTTTTGTTTGTTATGAAAAATATTTTCCAGATAAAATTTTATTAAATGTAACACAATTTTGGAACTATGCCAAAAAAACAACTTATATACAAATAGAACATTTTGAAGCATGTGTCAGATAAAAAAACAAACCATTTCAGTATGTTATAGAAAAAAAATACGTGAATATAATTTTAAATTTTAAAACTGTTAAGTAGTGGTCCTTAAAGAAAGAACACCTTCTACAATAAAATTTCCTACATAAAATACTTTCTTTCAACAATTTTGGATAAAAATCGCAACTATATAATACTTTCACTTTAACAATTGCTTTCTAAAGAACGAAAATAAGATACTATGATAAGCACCAGCGAGAATAACATTTGAAAAAAATTCTAAAAGATGTATATTTTCAACCAAAGTTTTAACCTTATTATAATCACCCCAAATATTAATTAATACTGTATACTTGATAAAATATTGATTCTATATTTTTTATAAAACTATACAAATCATTTTGATAAAATATATTCTTTCACTTAAAAATTTAAATATTAAAATTTCTCCAATTAATTTTTTAAGACTGAGAATCTTATACAAGAAATTCACAACTTGATTCAACATTTCTAAAAATTTTCTACTTTTTAACCTTTTTGGGAAGAACAGTCAACATTTCGAAAGAAATCTGAAGGGCTTGATTCAAAAATTAACCAAGGAGCTCCTATCGCACTTGCTTTCCAAGCGAATAGGTTGATCAAAACCTATAAATGTTCATCACTTGACTGGCTTAAAGCTCTAAGCCCTTGCTGGACACAAGTTAAATCTCCAACAGTGATAAATACATAAAAAAAATCACTTGAATGAGCTCTTGTTTTCAGACAAGGTGGTTTAAAACTTCCTCCTTCTAAATAGCAAGTGAGAGTTTATTTAATTGTTGCAATGGTTTGACAACAAAAGAGAGTGCTAATAATTGACAAAAATGATGGAAGACAAGCATAAGCAAGTATTATCCAGAACAGTAGTTCCTTCTTAAAACTAACTGACAGACATCACAATTGCATTTGGTTGAAACACAAATGCATTAACTAATAAAAATTAACAAGACAAATATATGCCTGTCTTGTTGTTAAAAGCTTTCATAGTACTTGCCTATTAATAACCTTGCAGAATTGTAGTTATCGATGGGCTAGGCAGTGCCCTGCACCAGGGTTCTCAAGCTCAAGGGAGCCCTCAGACCCTGACCAAAAGGCAAGCCGGAAAAAAACTTGCAATAATTTCTCCCCTATTTAAGATATGCAAGTATAAATAGAAAGTTGCAACACAACTATAATCATTGCAACTCAGTTAAAACTAATTTTGAACTTGTAGGGATTCTTTCCATTGTTTATATAGTGTTGCAATTTTTTTTCTAATTAAAAAATTTTATGTTATTTTCAATTTTTTCATAAGCGGTTACTTGAAAATACATTTCAAGTTCCATGAAAAATCTTGCATTACGTCTACATGTGAAGCAATTTCTTCCTGGTTACATCCCATTCTTAATAACAATATGATTCATAAAAAGCTAGTTTCTTGTGTTTCAATATTTTGCAATGTACTCACATCTGCAATAGACTGATGTAATTTTGTCCCCCCCCCTTCTCTTTTGCAAAGGAAGGAAATTCGACAGTTATTGCAGTTAAAGTGCAGTTGATGATGCAAATTTATAGAAACAACTTTGAATTATTCAAGTGCAAAGCTAGTAAAACTGCAAGAATATATATTACACACACAAATTCCCATTTTCAAGAAATAAGGCAAAGGAAAGTAAAAAAAAATATATTTTGATGTATTAGCTTTCGATTACCGATTTTGAAACCAAAAATGAAATATTTAAAATAACTTTTTAATAAGGTACTAGAAGTGATATTAGCTCAATTAAATACACATTTGATTGGTATAAGTGCAGACTGTCAAACATTCAATTTTCTAAGACCAACAATTTTACTAGTAGCTTTGTTACCAAAGTGTGACAAATTCCAAAATAAGTATTCTGATATAATAGGACCAAACTTTCCCCCTAAATTTCTTAATATTTACCACCTAGTTCTCCTTAAATTAGCCCAGGCCTGTTCACCAATTATGTAATAATGAACAAACAATGAGAACTAAATGCAACCTAACAGAAGTATTTACACAGCAATGTTATTATTCAACACAATTCCTGTCACTTATGTAGCAGCAAAGATTATTTAGAAAATTATTTAAGAAACTGTGTATGCCCAAGCTCGACTCCACATTTATCGCTAATAGCAATTGAAAGCCAAGTCGCATCAAACCTGGATTTAACTGAAATTATTGAAACATATGCGAAAACTACAGCTAGGAAATTTTTTTTAAACCAGATTGTTAATTTGTTGTTAGTAGGTGTCTAACCCTTATATAATAAACCTTTTTTATTCTTTATCTACATCATTTTATTTCATAATACCTATGTTATTTGTAATCTTGTTCACTATTGTTTAATTCTTTTACTATCCCATTACGCTACTTCTCATCTTCCGGTTCTGGCAGTTCCTAAATTCTTCACAGTGTTCCGGAAGAGGTCTATCGTGGTATCAAATCGAACTTGGGGGATCACTAAAGCTCGCACAAGAAAACTCATACACATGTAGGTAGTATGTAGCTTTGCTTTCTTATGTTCTGCAGAGCATGATAATGAGCTAATGTTAAAGTAGCTTTGTATATATAAAAAATTCACGTTTTTAGTTTTTACTTGCTAAAACCCAGCCAAGATAGCCCCTTCCCTTTTTTTATTTGCACCAGGTCCTTTGAGTACCTAGCAATGCCACTGGTGCCAAGATATACACAACTTCTTACAAACTGTCAAGATAATGTAGGTTAGTGCAAAATGGAGGAATAAGAAATAGAGGAATAGTGCAAAATCATTTGGTGTTTGTGCGAGTTTGTATGGCGAAAGCATTAGGAGAAAGAAAAGTCTGTTTTGACTTTATTTTGAAGTAATATTGACTCATTCCTCGCCCTCCCCAAATAAAACACTTTAGCTGCTATGATATCATGGTGTGATTTATGTGGAGCAAATCTGGCTGTGTGATGTTAATATACAAGTACCTCTTTTTTCAAGTTTTTTTTTTTACAAGTTTCTTTTTGAATATTAGGCTAACCTATATATTTAAATTCAAGGCAATTTTATTTATGTAAAAATTCAAAAAAGAACCTCAATTAAAAACCATATGCATAACATTAAAAGTTTTTTAAAAAATGAAAATATTTTGAAGACATTTAGTTAAAAACTAGCTAAAACCTTGAATATATTTTTAAAAATTAGATATATTTCAAATAAATAAATATAAATATATATATAAACCTAAAATGTTTACAGATTATCTTAATATACATTTATTACAAAAATAGAACATAAAACAAAAAAGTTCAAGATTTAGAATGGAAAAAAAATCAAAATTTAATACTTCTTCACATATAAAACTTGTTTATGACATAATTAACATTTTTCCACATAAACACTATTTTATTTACACAATATAATTCATTTATACTTCTTTGAATAATTTTATCCCCTTCAACATCTTTATATTTTTAATACACCCATAAGAAAATCCCCACTGTCTCATAATACATGAAACACACATAGTTTGCATTATTACAAAAGAAGTTTGGGTTAGAGCAGCGGTTCTTAAGCTATGGTCCGTGAACCCCTGGGAGTCTCTCCTGTAACTGAGATTTTCCTCTTTTACAGGCTCTGAAAGGCCTCATGGAAAAATTTAAAGACGTGTTATACTAGACTTGATCACTAAATTGTCCCTGATTAAAAAGCTACTAGAACTTGTATTTCAATCAAGAATATTAAATCGGGAAGAGATGTTCAAAATATTGGGGGTTCACGATGTCACGCTGATACATAAGGCTGTGGAGATCGAAAGTTTAAGAACCGCTGGGTTTAAATATTAATATATTGTACAACAAAAGGATAATTTAGGACAACATGAAAATTATATTACATAAACAAATATTGGAAATACCTATATATAATTTTAGGTACTTAATACATATTAGTGTCACTGCAGCAAAATTGTGCTTTGGTATCAAAACAAAGATTCTACCATGCTTTATATGAAAAAAACCAATCAGTCAGATTTGGTGAAAAATAGTAAGATTCACAAGACATCAATTAGGCTGCGGTGACACTATTTTGTAAATACCTATTTTTTTACCAATATTTTATTCAGATTTTCTGTTTTAATATTCAAACAGGATGAAAAAAATATTAACAAGAATGTATAAATAAAAACCTAAGTAATCAATAATTAAGTAGTATATATCTAATTTCTTATATGTGAACACACAATCATAGTTCAATCTTATTTAAGATATGGTGTGGATCTATTAATATATTTCATACTTCAATTTTATAGAATTTTAAAATAAGGCTTTTTAAAGTTATCTCCAATACAGTAAATGATGCTCTTTTAATATTTTGTAATTTTTAATGGAAAATATGTGTACTTCTTTTCTGAATTAAACAATTCAATACAAATCCATTAACCTTAAGCAATACTTAAAATCTCATAGTTCTTAATATAGAACATAGAATGAATTAATGTTATTAAAATTTAAGAAAAAAACAAGCAATAATGATGTATTTTAAGAACTTTTAATTTATTTCAATAGATTATAATGATTTGTGCTATAATATAGAGGAATCAAATTTTAATGAAAAGCAGCAATTTGAAAAAGTACACAAGAACATCAAAAAAGTATAATTGTTTTTTCATCAGTAAATAAATCACTAAATACTTATATGAGTTTAATAGAATGTAACAACAAAAGAATATTTGAATATTTCATATAATGACATTTCAATGTTAATTGCCTCAGTTTAAAATTGTCTGCACAAAAATATACTTTTGTATAAGAAATTTATTTAATGTATAATTTTTTTCACATTTTGATATAGAAAGAGAAATTTTAATCTCTACAAGAAATTCCACTACTCAAAAGTTTAAAATTATTTAAATCATACAAATTATATTAAAAAAGAAAATCTTTGCTACACATTTACACATACATTCCCACATATAAACATGCTTATGAAAGCTTTAAGAAATTCAATTGAATATTGAACCTAAAAAATATAACTTTACAATTACTTCATTCATACAAACTCAATTTAATAATGAATATTTCCGACTGAATATTTTAATAACTTTTATTAAAACTTTAAATTTAGTATACACAGTATAGGCTAACTTGGTTAATTAACAGTTTTGCTAGGGAGTCAAATTATGTTTACAATACGATTTTGCAATTATAAATTTCAAATAATTCACATTTTACAAAAGAGCTATTGGTATTTTATTTTAAAACTATACAGATAATAGCTTGATAAAACTACGCTTTAATTAGAACTTTACAATTAATTTTTTTTATTAACTTTACGAGAACGAAAATAAATACAAGGAAAATTTTTATTCCTACTTCTAAATTTAGTTTGGAATAGAAGCAAAAGCAAAATATGGTCAAATATATCAAATGCTGCACATCAATTCTCTTCCAAACGATTTTATTCAAATAATTAAGAACACTCTTTCATTAGCAGAAAGGCATATTATGAAATTTTTTTATAATTGCATGAAGAATACACAAGAAATCTTTTTTGATTTTTTTTTCATTGACGGCCCGATGTAAAAAGATGTGTAAAACGATAACTATATTGTTCGCCTGCAAGGAAAACTGAAGCTAATTACTATTAATGCAGAATATAAATATAACTACACAAATTACAAATAGCGTTTACTCATTGAGCGAAAAATTAAGTACGATAATAGCTAATGAACATCCAAAAAATTTCAAAGCATAGAGATGAAAACCAACATACTTAAATAAAATGCACGGTACAACATTGTGGCAGTGTGAATACAGCATTTTAAGGTTTCCTTTCAGGTATAAGACAGATCTAGTAACGCTCTAGTCAGAACATCAATATCCGCCATTAATAAGCACGGGCTGATCCACTTTTCGTTTCGTATTCGTAGTATGGTAGTATCAATGACAACTGCACATGCATGAGATATTTTTGCTTGAAAGTGTGCACGTTCCATAGAACATAAGAAATATTTAATAAAAAAGATAAATATGTCTTTATTCTGTGAGAAACTGAATTATTAAAACTTTAATAGTAATTTTTCAATGTAAAAATGCCCGTTTCATTGACATACCTCTAAAGAAATGTGATATTCTTAATTTGAAGTAAAATGAATTTTGAAAGTAATGAAGGTCATAACCTTTTTTTTGTATAAATTTGAAAACTTTAAATAATATTAAACGTTTGAAAGAGCTTCAAGTATGAAAATAACGAAAGAAAAGGAAATATAATTAAATTACTTTTTACATTTTTATTGCCGTAAATAATGACATATTTAAAACGTAAGCGTATTCTCTATAACAACTACAAAAAATTAGCTTAGGAACTAAATGTTAAAGTCTTTTAAATTAAAAAAAAATTACAAAAACAGGAAAGTATGTTCATTTTAATTAACAAACGGAAGCAGGAAACATCTCCACACTTAATCGTGTTCAGGTTTTGTTTTGAAATGACATTTTTGCATGACGTTAAATAGAGAGAACTTTTTGAGTTACTCACGACTTGGGTGTTCCTTTTCGGCACGGTCAAAGGAAAAGAGGTTGCTTGTCATTGGTAGATGTGCAATGACGTCATTATTCTGGGTTGCCTGGTTTGGCGTTATAGCATTTTTCTATGCCCTAGTGGTTCATTGAAACAAGAGATATTTCTCTATTTAGGAGATTGTTTTTCAGGCAGTTTTTTCTTCCATGTCTTGAGTATAATAGTGAAATTCCCTTACGTATCTAATTTTCACTGTTAAAAATAAAAATCTGTTTTTTTTTTCATTCGCCTAAATCAAAATTTTTAGTGAATTTAATTTTGCAGAAGAAATATATATTTGAGCTTAGTAAATGAGAAACTTAATTACAAATAAAAAAAGATTGTTATATAATTTTTTAATAACCCATTTACTGTGATTAATAATACTTTGAAAATGAATTACGTATTTCGACTTTTATCCTTATGTAAGATATAAAAAGGTTAATTACAAGCAGAGAAAATTGATGTTTTTTATAATATATATTGGTATATTAAAGCACATTTTTGTAAATGAAAGTACTTTAATTAAATCTGTTCATGTAAGTGTTATTTTAAAATGTGAAAATATTATCTTAATTTCTGTTATGTAATCAGGTGATTTTTTTTTTATGTGTGAAAGACATATTTATTGACATTTTAAACTGATTTGTCCAATAATCTATTTTCTTTTTATTTTTAGAATTAAATTTACTACAAAATTTTTAGCTATTATAAACTAAACTATAAATAAAGCCTATGCTTAAATTTTTATTTTCTATCTTTAGTAAAATACTATGAATAAAGTGATTCGTGGCAGTTGCATAAAAATCATATACTGATACTTTTTTTCATATATTTTTAATGCGTTCTTCTGTAGCATATGGTAAATGATTATTGTTTGATTTATAAATGTGTGTGTGTGTGGAGTAGTTCTATTTTGTTTAATGGAAGAAAAATAAAAACATGGAAGAGGGAGAGAGTTACAGATTTTTATTCCTTTTTTATATTTGAATAATCAGACAACCTGATCATACTTCTTATCAGAAATTCCATTATAAGAGGAGTACAGAATGATGGGATGTAAACCCCACCCAAAGACGAATAATTTTTTAATTTTAGCATGAAGATTAAGTCTTGGTGTTTTCGTCTATGTTTTTTTTAAAAATATAATCCTCGTCACAAAAATAATCTGTGTACACTACTTCCCATTATTATATATATACATATAACTCTACTTTTCGTTCTCATAAAAGTGAACATTTCAAATCAATAAATACTATTGTATTCAAATCATGGAATTCCTGATAAAGCCATGCAAGGTGCAATCTTAATCTACTTGATAGAATGTGTAATATGTTTATTAACACATAGTGGTAAGATTGGCCTAAGTTATAAGAAAATAAATATATATTTATATTTATGTTTTTCTTCTATTTGTAAATTGAAATGAGGATGCTGTTATTTTTTTTCTTACCAAAGAGGGACTAAGATAACCCAACAAAAGTTTAAGGCTTCAGAACAAGATTCCCCTATAACGTTATTAAATCTTATTAATCTTACTCATTCGATACATAGGTTGCATTTTTAATAATTGATTGAAAGGTTATATTTATCACATTTAGAAGCAACGCAAAGACTTAATTTTTAACCACAGGTTGATGACAAGAACGACACCTGAGATGACACTTCTCTCTAATAGCTTTCACACCAAATTCAAACTAACCATTTGAATTATCATTAACCCATTAAGGATCCAAGTTTAAATGATTTTTCTTCAAGATATGAAAATAAAATTAATATACAATCAACAATTAAAAGTACGAAAAAAAATTAAAATTTTACTTTAACTGAAAAATAACCAAAAAAAATGTTTTAAAAATTTAATTTTCCGTTTTCGCAAAGACGGTCTCCTAATAAGTCCTCTTTTATAAACTTTCCCAAAGTAATATAAAACGCTGGAAAGCATTGTAAATTTCGACACTCTTAATGTAAACATCCGAAGAGAACCCTCAGCTCGTAAGGCCTTTTCGGCTTGTCATTTTGCTCATAAACATTGTATCCCTTCCCCCCCCCCATCCCACAGGAAACGTTGGGGGAAGGGGAGAGAATGTTCTTTACTCAGACTTCGCTGAATCTTGGACAATGGTAAAGAGATGGTATCTGTTTTTTCTTGAAGACGGAGAGGCAGAACCATATGTCTAAGGCAGGGGTGACCAACGGGCCACTTGTAACTTTTCCAACAAACAAAACAACTGGAAAAGGTGAAAAAATGTTACTTGTAGGCTTATTATGGAATTTTTACGCAAATAGTGCATTTTTATGTAAATCTAAGAGTGGAATTCAAAGATAATATAAAAAATAAGACAAAAGTACAAACTTAAGTTTTATAGTTAATTAACTTTTTACAGGTTCACAAATTAATTAGGTTAGCTATAAAAAAAAAAGTAACTTGAGACATCTAGTTCTAAATAATTACTAAGCAGTCAGTACTTTTTTAACGTGGCTTTTGAATTTGTAGTCTTTTTTTTTTTTTTAACCAACTCATCAATATTAAGATTAGTATTCGGAGATGCTAACAAAATTATGTTGTTTTTTAGGTGTATATCAGTAAATTTTGAGTTATATTTTGATTTTATTATATTCATAACAAAAAACATTTGTTCAAAACATATTGATCCAAACCTACAACAATATCTGACAGCCAAATCGAGTAAATTTGGAAATTGCTTGCTCGTACAACTTTTCAAAATTCTACATAATTCGGATTCCTTGCAGTTCAAATAAGTTCCTTATATTTTTGCTTTTTTATGTAGTATGGAGCTGTAGATCAATATTTCCGATTTGGGTTTCAGGTGGGTAACAATAAACGTTTTGCCGAGAAATTATGGAAAAAAATGTATGGAAATATCAACATTTTTTTATGTTTTTTTTTTTTTTTTTACTACTGTCTTGAAAGTCATTAAACCTAGCACTGAATGAATATTGCAAAATGGATATTAAACTTTTAAAAATATCGTAACTCGAGGCATTATTAACTTTAATTGATAGTTCGTGCATTAAAGTGAAATTGTTAATCTTTATCTCCAAAATCGAGAAGAAAAGAAGATACATGATCAATTAGGGTACGAAAGTATACTCTTTTCATTGTAGTCATAAATTTAAATCATTTAAATGCCTCATTGTATTGGCAAGCAAAGCTAAATCTCAAACTCAATCTGCATTCTTGAGTATCAAACACTCACTGGGTAGTTCTCAGTAGGATAGTTGTCCTCTTCCAGATATTTTAAAACATGCTCCATCAAATTCCAAAATCTCACGAATGCACTTCCTTTGAAAAGCCTGCTCGCACAAGAATGAAGGAGTATTTTCTACTTTATAATTTTCTACTGTAATTCAATTTAAAAT
Organism: Trichonephila clavata; assembly: GCA_019973975.1. Taxonomy (NCBI): domain Eukaryota; kingdom Metazoa; phylum Arthropoda; class Arachnida; order Araneae; family Nephilidae; genus Trichonephila; species Trichonephila clavata. The sequence continues at coordinate 13,913 of BMAO01013852.1, forward strand.
AAATTTTGATGTCTTTGTTTTTTGTCTGGGACAACAGCATTTCAATAAAACTGTAGTTGTTGACGATGATGAATGCCCAGAGAAACCAAGCTCACCCAAAGAGGGTTTTAGAGCTACAACCGATCCCTCGGGAAACAACCACCCTCACGTCCAATTTTTATTGTAAAAAAAAAAAATCAAAGTTTACATTTTAAACAATTTCAACTTTTTTACAAATACAAAAGAAATAATAAAATTATACAAAACAAATGTACCATAGACAAAAAAAAAAAAAAAAAAAACAAGAAGCGTAAATAATTACATTAAAAAAAAGTTTCTTTGGAATCAAATTTTCAGTTGATGACACCACTTCCTGTTGATATTTTCCCGCCATTTGGTTCAGTTTTCAGAAAAAGAAAATGATTCATCCGAAGGAGGATTACTTTTTTTGCCAGATCTCCTCCCCCCCCCCCACCATTTTTTTTTTTTTTAAAGAAGCATAAAAAAAAAGATAGCAGCAGTGAAAAATGAATAAATAAATAAAGAGAGAGAGAAAAAAAGGGGGGAGGGAGATAGATTATTGAATTTTATTGGAGATATAATTTTTTGCTAAAAAAATAAATAAATAAAATAATAAAAATAAAAAAACAGGAAATTAATCTGAAAGTATACAAAAATTGTTAGCCAAGAGTTAAACCAGGAAGCTGCAAAATATTGTGAAATATAAATGGGTTTAGAGATTAAGAATAAAAAAAAAGAGGGTGAGGAAAAAAAACAAGATATCAATCATTGGCATGGCCAAGTAATTTTAGCGCGTTTTTCACATGTTGTATTTTACAATAATGCAACTAATGAACTTTTTACTAACAGAAAGTAGTGTGTACTATACTTTAAAAAAATTTTTAAAATTTAAAAATTATTAAATTTAAATAAGATTCGGCTCTTCTAGGGCACAAATGCGACCAAATGCCGAAAACCCGAGGTCAATTGGTTGCTTATTGGCTGAGAAAAAGGTACAACAAAATATGGAACGAAGACGAAATTTGCGTCCTAATAGCGCTTTTTTTACACTACGTGAAAAACGTGCTAAAAAGGCAGGAAACATTTGTGGAAGAGGAGGGGGGGGGGACCGCTTGTATGTGACCACTAAAGAATACCGACCAAACCCACCTAAGGAATATAAAACTATAGTAATAATATTAATTATCTTTTTGAATTTTTAAATTTTTCATAAGTCTTCGCGGGCTACTATTACAGCACAGTCGTGCCACGGGCTGGCCACCCCCGATCTAAGGTTTTATTGACAATTAAGGGGCATGAAAGTTTATGAAACTAAGTTTGACTTGTACATTATACGTTGCTTATGATTTTTTTCTTTGTGGATTATCTTTTTTGCATATTTTCTAAAAACAGTAAAACTTTCTCTCTGTTAATCAAATCATAAAATTCATTAAATTCTTTAAAATTGGTTCTTTGTTTTAAGACGTCTTAAAAATAAAAGTTGCTTTATGATACACAAAAGTATAGTTATCCTTTGAAAATAAAAATCAATATATGACTATTATTTATGCAACGGATTTTGAAAGAAAAGATGTCTTTCACGATAGTATGTGTAGTTATAACAATTTTTTCATTGAGAAAACAAATCGCATATATATAAAAAAAAGGTTAAGAAGTGAATTATTTGTAAAAAAGAAGTAACTGATAAATTATCTATCTCTCTAAACATGTATTCCCACTAAATTCCTTTAAATTTATTTTGCTATAAAATTAAGCCACCTGTAAATAAACCTTTCCAAAATCTGATAATATATTTATAAATCAGCCACAAAAACAATTTTAAGCAACTTACAATATGGTATTAAATAACTAAAATTAGAATAATACTACATTATTTATCCTGATACGTAAAATTGCGTTACGAATAATGAATCACAATTGAAATATTAAATTTTCAATTATAGTTTCCTTAAGAAAAATCAAAAAAGTACCGTTCATTTTCATTGTTAAAATTTAATTTCAAAAATTTTTTGCCTAAATTAACCGAACCTAAAAAACATTTACTGATACTTTTCTGTCCATGAAGCTTTGATGCTTTTCTCTTTAAGAACTGAGGAATTTTTTGTTGCTCTTTGAATATTAAAGAAAAAATTGTAACTGTAAAATCCTGGTTTTTTTGGGTTTTTTTAATATTTCAATAATCAGTCGATCTTTGTGATCATACTTTAAAAATCCCTAACTCCATGACCACATATTAAAAGAAGAAAAAAATTCTACTCTATTTCTCATTATAATTAACATTACCAATCAATGACTACTATTTATAGTAGTCATTGATTGACTACTATATGGTATGACTACTATTGGTGTCACATTTAGATTCCGAATTGCTGATAAATTCATGACCGGCGAAATCTTACCAGCTCGATCGAAATTGTGATACGTTTATGTACACATGGCGGTCCGATTCGCTTAAATTATATGAAGAATTAATCATTATTTCTATCCTTTTATAAGAAAGAATTAATCATTTTATTTTTTAACTGGAATGCAGCTGTTATTATTTTCTCACCCAAGAGCTTAGAATTACAGAACCAGTCTTCCATAGAATGTTATTAATTAGTCTTAAAGTCATTCATCTTATATATAGAGTATATTTATAATTATTAATTGATAGTTAATTAATGTTACATTTTGAGTCAACATGAAGACTGATAATTTTGAAAAGGACAATATAACTGAGCTAACACTTAACTGTTCTAATTACACCATCACATCTATATTACTCGTTCAAGTAATTATCGACACATTTATTCACATAACTCTTAATTTCTGTAATTATTTAATATAAAACTTTCCTCTTCTAATATGTTCACAATGATAAATCTTCTATGCAGATGCACTTCGGCATCGATATCCAACAATTTAAATTAGCTTTCGATTAAAATTTAATAAATTTTAGGAAACTAAAAATAAGAACTGACCGATTCAAATTTTCGAAGCGAGATTAAAGTGATTTGAAGATTTAATTGAGAATGAAATACAGCTATATAAAATTGCCTTCTTTAATGATTATTCTATCTTTCACATTTCGAATAAGCAACATGTGTGTCGTGTTTTTAGCTGTAACATTTTAAAACACAAATTTGTAACAGTCCCATTCATTCTCGAAAAAGCTAAATCAGTTGTTATTTTTCTTTAAATCCGATATAAGAAATCCGATGCAAAATTAGATTTGCTCTTCTCGTGTCTCTTTGTTTTATGGCAAAGAATTGAATACAAGGTATAGCTTTAAATAAAAATGCGTTAGATGCATTCATTCTATTTTTTTATGAGATAGTTATTTCATAAGTTTGTAGATGCTCTGAAAATTCTCCCGCGTGCCATATGTAACCGATGCTTGGTATAACACAGGCATGTCAAAATCATTTGATATCACGGGCCACATGAGCTATTTCCTATTAAGTTGAGGGCCGCATGTTTCTAATGTTCAAAAATTTAATAAAACAGGATTTTTAGAATCATTATATTCTATATTTATAAAATTCAATATATTATATAGTATGCATACATAATCATTTAATATTTCATTTTGTTTTTTAAACTATGCATGTTTTATATTGTTTTATAATAAAACAAAAAAATTAAAGTTACTATACAAAATACAATTTAATGTTAATATTGTTCTTATTTTCTCAAAGCAAGTCATCAAAATTTGGTTGAATATATTGAACTCATGTAATTTTTAAAAAAATGTTGATAAATATTGATCATCTGAAAGGTCTAGATCATTTAACCTAGATCTTTCTGAATTTCTGTTATTTTTTGTTAAAGAAAATGGTTGCTTGCATAAATAAGTGCTTCCGAACTTAGCCACTATACGTGGTTTCTTAAAATGATAACATTTTAAGAAACCGATCTACATATATGAATATGTATAAACATTTAGAGTTCCCACTTCAAAACATTTTTGTTTCAGCAAATAATCACAATAGATTTCAATTAATTCCATTTATAACTTTTCCTCAACAATTATAATATCGATAGATAGAGGCGAAGTTAAGAAACGGAATAGTAATTCAAAATTTTTAAAATCAAAAAACATTCGATCGAATTCCATTTCTAACAATTTAATTTGGTGTGACTATTCTGTAAATTTTAATTTAAGGGATTTAATAAATAGATTTTCTTTAAAGCTTTCAAAGCGAGGCAAGTTTTCTCTTTCTGTTTGTAATAATTTTTGTTTAAAAGCGTTAATATTATCAAATAGCATTGTAGCAAAAAGATTTTTGACTTGAAGTTTAAAGTTAAGTTGACTTGTAAGATCAACTGAGAAAGTCAGGTGCTTTACCCAATGTTCATCTTTTAATTCAGCACTTTCATAATTTTTATTTCCAAGAAAATGATTTCATCCAGCAACTTAAAAAATCGTTTTAACATTTTATGAATCAAAATCTATTGAGCTCATATGTAATATGTTTGAAATTCTACATGCTCGAATATAGTTTACAATTTTAAAACATGTCCAGTATATCCAAGTACAGTACTTACTATGAAATAATACAATCCAAATGATCAAAATTACTATTACGATGCTGTTTTTTGCTTCTTTCTTTTAATCTGGCAACTCCTTTAATAATACTGGTCATGGTAAGTGCTCCATCAGTTTCAAGACAAACCCACTTTTTCAAGGACAGTGAGTGAGTGAATATTAACGTCCCACTGTTCAGCTACACGAGGGCTGTTGGGGACGGTCCGCGTAATTTTGAACCATGGTCAAGTGACGCGGACGACACCTGAGCCGGCACCCCCTCTCCTAACTACCACATCACACCAACGGGAGGACGTTTGAGCTCTCGACAGATTTTACGTGCATCGCTCCCCTACACGGCTGGCCTTCAGTGGTACTGGGCTCGAACTCCTGACATGCTAGCCACGATCCGATGCCTAAACCACTCGGCTACCGCGGCCACTTTCCAAGGATAACTTACACTTCATGAAGATTTTCAAAAGTGCATCAAAATAATGTATTACGCATAACACATAACTCGACCCGACTATAATTCTCGATTATTTCATCACCTATGCTGGCTACAGAATTTCAACTTAAATTACACTTAAAATTTTTTACTTGTACTGGGCATATCGTATTTATTCGAAACTAAGCCGCACCCCATATTCTCAACAAGTTATTGTGAAAAATGAAAAATAGTGTAAAATTTTTATCGATATCAAATTTTACGAAATTAAAATAAATTTTAAATGAGAACTAATAAGCGAATTGTTTTTTTTATCAGTATTACAAACTTTTAATTACTTACGGGACCCCGTAATTGCTCCAAATACCCCTTCAACAAATTTCTTTCCCTTGGATTCTAAACCACACCCGATTTTCAGCAGCATTAACATTGGGAAAAAAGTGGGATTTAAATTCGAGTATATATGGTAATTCTTCCGCTTTAGTTAAGCATTCACTAATACATTCTTCTTCAGTAAATGGTTTCGATCTGTGCTTGCGATTAAAAGTGATAATATATAGTTTTTACTGCAGTTGTATTGTCTTCAACAAATTTAGGTGGCCGCGGTAGCCTAGTGGTCAAGGTAATGGACTCAAATAATGAATTCGACACTTGTACCGCTGAAGATCCGTAACGCAGAGGGGGCCGATACAGGTTAAATATATCGAGGCTCAAACGTCCTCCCGTTGGTGTGGTATGGAAGTTAGGAGAGGAAGGTGCCAGCTCTGGTCTCGTCCTCGTCACTTGACCATGATTCAAAATTACGAGGTTCGTGGCCTCGTAATTTTGAATATATTGCAGTTTTCATTTTTGAAAAAAAAAAATTACGATTTTCATATTTAATTCATCTTTTCCTACTCTGTTCTTGAAGTTTGATATTTTTTATTAAATATCTTTTTAATTTAGTATGTATCGATAACTCCAACACTTAAGCAGTAGACTCAAGAATCTCTAGCACAATACGCTTATTGCTGCAAACACTGCCAATACTTATGGTTCTCTCTTAGTCGATATTCATGCAACAATCACAAAACAGTTTCTTGTGGACTGGCGTTTATTTTTTACTCATAACTTCTTTTTACATTCGCATCGGAATTGCAGGGCATGCGCAGTTCAGGCAGCGTAATTGGGATTGCGTAAACACAGTTCATACATGCATTGCTATAAACACAATAACACACTCTACTCTCTTAATTACACAGATAGCGCTTCGTATGCCGTGAACTAATAGTATGAATAAAAACCAAAATCCACTTTCATCTACAAACGATTGAGTAAACATTGCACTTTTTCTCGGTCATCTTGGGGGTTTTAGATTTTAAGAAAATGAAACTTCAGCGACCTCTGACGTCAGTTTATTTTTATCAAAGCACACAATCTCTATAAACATATCTATCTAAATTTAAATATCAGAAAAAAGAAATTTTTAAAATCATTTTCATATTCGAAAGGGGAAAATTTAAACTTCGTAACAACATGATAAAATTTTAATTCATATGCAAGTATACAAATTGAATAATACTAATATCAACTGAATACTGACGATAATAAACATGTTCAATAGCTTAGGTTAATCCATTAAGGATTAATGAGAGAAGTAACTCAAGTTTTAAAAAGGAGTATTTGGAAAAAGGAAAACTTCGCATAAGGAGCCGAAATGATCAAGTAACACACTGAAAAGTTATTTAAAGATAAGATATTCATTGACTTAAAACAAGGAATGTGTAAGAATATTTCTGTTATAAGAATACATTTGGACGTATTATAACTGAATTATTTAAAAAGTTATAACATTTCATATCACAACTCTATAAAATGACACTTGTAGGAACTAGTAAGGAAAAAAATAAAGGTTCAATTGAAAATTAATTTCACTTCATTTTTGAACATTTCAGAGATGAAATATATGAAAATTAAGGAATTAAGTCCTGCTTGATATTTTACAGGTCCTGGATTTTTTTTGAGATACCATGTAAAAAAAACTGAAATAGAGTTATAAATAATTAAGATAGGATTTTAAAAAGAAATTAGCGTGCATACACCTCAATGTTATAACAGATATAAAAATCAAGTAATAAATAGAAGATGAAAAATACTGATAAAAATATGGAATCCATCTACTTAATGTATTTAGATGCTAATAGTTTATATGTTTGGGCTATTTCTGAATAATTACCATATTTTGGTTTTAAATCATTGAAAAAATGTGTAGAAAATGTAACTAAAATACCAGATAATTCTATAACGAAATACATATTAGAAGTTTATTTAAAATATCCAAAAAATTATGATTCCCATTCGAATAGTTCCTAAAGCAAGTTCATTAGTTTCTAAAAGTATATCTGAACAAAGTAAATCATTAATAAAATTATACATATATCATAATAAATATTATTCATTATAAAAGTTTAAAACAGTATTAGAAAATAGGAATTAAGTTATAAAAGTACATCCAGTGTTTTAGAGTTTAAACGGAAAGACTGATTAAAGAAATATATAGAACAAAACACTCAAAGACTATAAATGATTCTAAAAAAAAAAAAAAATTAACTTAATGAATAATTTTATATTAGTCTAAGAATATATTAGGTAAAGATTTATTTTGTAATTATGAAAAAATTTGAAAATTAATAACCGTGGGAATCCAAATTTAAAGAAGGAACTATATTTATTGAAAATTTGGTAGTTTTCTCAACCTGTATAGAAACTAAACATGATCATAGTTGAAAAATGATTCATAAAACAAAAGAATATTATGATATTTATCCTCCAGTTATTGGCCTCCTTGTAGAGGGGCTGATGCACGTTAAATGTGTCGAGGCTCAAACGTCCTCCCATTGGTGTGGGAGGGAAATTAAGACAAGGGGGTGCCAGGTAAGGTGTCGTCCTCATCCTTTGGGCATGGTTCAAACGTTAATATTCACTCTCTCTCCAGTTATTAGAGGTATTCAACTGTTTGTGTGTGTGTAATTCTATGAACGGTTTTAGAATATCACCATAAAGCTAATAATATGTTGTACAATAATAGTATTCAGTGACGCTCACAAGGGTGTTGTCCTGGGGGTCTGGACACTCCCCAAAGCCCTTGAGATTTTTTTCGATTGATGATAATCCTATGTATATATATAACGTAAAATTTAATTAAGTACTTGTAATTAACAATTTATTTTATTAATTAATGCTAATTATTAGATTAATAATTTATTTTTTACTGCTTTTTGTTAACAAAATCAGAAGAATCAATTGGTGTCGTCTTGATGTATGATACGAGTTGGGAGACTTTCGACCGTGGACTCCCCCCTTGAAAAATTTTTGTGTGCGCTATTGATAGTATTTGTTTTCATTATAATCATTTGCCCATACTAAAGGGGAAAAAACATTTCTTCCTTAGTATGCTCTTTGTACATTAAATTCTTTACTTTCAAATGCTTTTTCTAATTTGATCATGGCCGCGGTGGCCGAGTGGTCTAGGCATCGGATCATGGCTAGCGTGTCATGAGTTCGATCCTAGTACCACTAAAGACCCACCGTGTAGGGGGCGATGCACGTTAAATCTGTCGAGAGCTCAAACGTCCCACGTTGGTGTGGTAGTTAGGGGAGGGGGTGCTAGCTCAGGTGTCGTCCGCGTCACTTGACCATGGTTCAAAATTACGCGGACCATCGCCAAAAGCCCTCGTGTTGCTAATCAGTGCGACGTTAATATTCTCTCACTCTCTCTAATTTGATCATTTATATTTTGTATATAATCAAAAAATATTATTCCTAAAATAATATATTTTTTATCTGCTTATAATTTTTATTAACATCGTAACATTTTAAAAATGTTTTACATTAGGTGAGATCTAACGCGAGTTTTTGAAAACTAACATTTTGTTCAAAATCTGAAATGTCATCTAAAAAAACTATAAATATATATATTTAAAGTTTTTATTACATTTTATAGCATCAGAATTAATGTTAATACTTATTTCAAACTTTTCTCTTAATTTTACCCTTTTCTATTACAAAGTGGCAAATGTTTTTTACAGCCTTAATAATCTTTAGAATAAGTGTATATTATTAGTTATAATTTATCTTTTTTTATCATATAAAGGAATTTTTGCATTTTTAAACAAATTTTAACTTTTACAAGCCTGAAACTTATTGTGAGCATTTTTTGTTTTCTAGTTAGGCAACATTAAAATGACTTAACCAAGAAATAATTGTCGCATTCGAAATAATCCAAGCAACAAAAAAAAAACATGCTTTGTTGCACACACACGTTAGAAATCACTAGTTCCGTGCAAACTCCCCCCACCTATCCCCCCAAAAATATTACTACAACTTATAAAAACACTTGTTGTTTATTTTAAATAATTTTTCAATGTACACTTCATGATCATATTATATTGCTCAATTCCTTATGTATGTAAAAATAAGCTAATTTGTTAAAAATAGCGCTTAAAATCCCATTCATGTTTGAGCAAAGAAATAGCATCGATTAAAAAAGGAAATGCTGGTATATCAGCTGATTTAAATAATGTAATCATAAAACACACATAAGTATTGCAGATATAAAAAATTAAAAATCGTATTATTTTAGACTATCACTAATTAGGATTGATATCCATGAGCTTTAAAACTGAAATTTTTTAAAACTATTTTTTAAGGAAATAAAGATTATCAAGTGGAAGGAAATGAGTGCAGTGTGGGAATGTCCTCACGAATGCTTTGTTCGTCTTGTTATGCCCCCCCCCCTACTCCTTAGAGGCAAAGCGAAGCAGATGTCATCTCTTTTACGGTAGAGTGATATTGAATAATTTAAATGTTAAGTTTAATACATCAGGCTATTATTTGCAAATTTACATTTTAAGTTAATTTAGTAATAAGATTAGAGTCCAAATTCTGTGGTTTTGAGAGAGAAGTTTTTTGGCATCCCCTTTCGCTCTAGGGGGTTTCTTTCTCCCTACCCTCTCTAGTGTTTGGGAACATCGCACACGGCTCGGGTTACATCCGGTATGTGGGCAGAATAGGGAGTGTTCCTTGTAGTGTCAAAGGTTGCCGGGGCGATGTTCAAGACAATGTCCATACGCACAGCTGTACGAGTATGTCGGTAATCAGCCTCTATATTTCTACGAAAGATCAGAGGAGAGAGAAGGGAGCTCTTTGATTATTCCTAGTGTCAATGACTATATGTCACACAGGCTATAAAGAAAGATTAGCTTTTACTTTCTTGTGAAGTTTGAACTGAGCCAATTTTCCGACCAGAAATTATTTTATTATGAATCTATATCCTGATATACCCCTTACGATTACAACTAATTAAATGGGGAACCAGGTTTATCGTGGTCATGTTATATCAAATACATTTTCTATACGTTTTAAACAAATTTTGTTACATAATGCTTAATTTTTTCTTTCTTAACTAAATTACACAAAAATAAATCTCGGCCAATGATACAGCTTTTAGTAGATATAATCCATCATTAGAATACAGAGAATAGAATAATATGAAAATTGTGTGAAATAAGCAAAATAAACTTCGGTTTTTTCGGTCAAACTATTGAAAAGGGTGTTTTTATCAAATTTAATGCAGTCGCATACTATTGAAATTGAGGCAACACATATCTACGAATCCAATGTTTCCGTGTTATTTATATAGCAACCAATATCACAATGTGTCAACAATGTATTATATTCTAATTGTAAACTATATTTTAAGATTGTCTCATTTCAAAATTATTATCAAAATAACAAATGTACTCGTATATGTTATCAATTGTATA
>BMAO01013853.1:0-49512 GCA_019973975.1 Trichonephila clavata
TATGTAATTAAAAGTTTATATTACTTATAAAATAAATAATTATTCATTTCTTGTTAGTTCTCATTTTAAATTTATTTTAATTTCGTAAAATTTGATATCGATGTACCCTTTTACACTACTTTTCACAAAAGTTTTTTGAGAATTTGGGGTGCAGCTTAGAATCGAGGGCAGCTTAGATTTAAAAAAAAATAATTATTATGTCCCGCACAAATAAAAAAAACATTTAAAGTGTAAGTAAAAAGTCGAAATTCTGTAACCAGCAGAGGTGAAGAAATAGCCGAGAATCATGGTCGAGTCGGAGTCATGTATTATACATAATACATATTTTTGAGACATTTAAAGAAGTTTTGAGACAAGTGTTCCTTGGGGGGAAATATTACCTGTATAATGAATGGCTATGTTTGGAAGCATTTATTTATGCGACAAACTGTTTTCTTTATTGAAAAATAACAAAAATTCTGAAAAGCCAAGATTAAATGAAAACATTTGTCATCATTTTTTAAAAATTACATCAGCTCAATATGTTTAACCAAGTTTTGATGACTTGCGTGGAGAGAAAATAAACGATGCCGAATATCCTCTAAAAGAAATATTAAATTGTATTTCGCATTGTAACTTTTATTTTTGTTTTTTTAGAAAACAATATAAAATAAGTATAGTTTTAAAAATAAAAGGAAATATTAAACGATTATGTATGTATAATATGTAGCACATTGAGTTTTATAAATAAGAATATAATCATTTTAAAATTCCTGTTTAAATTTTTGAACATTGGAAACATGCGGCCCTCAACTTAATATAAAATAGTTCATGTGGCCCATGATATCAAATGAGTTTGACATGCCTGCAGTCTAATAAAAATAATAATAATAACAATACGTGCTGGAGACTAGTCGGTCCCCATCAAAAAAAAAATAATAGCTAATTCCAGAAATTGTATAAAAGGAATGTTATAATAAAAAGCACTGCAAAAGATAGAAAAATAAAAACTTCTCTCATATTACTTGAAAAGTTTGAGGCTTTGAAATATTTCCGACTTGAAATATCAATCACATTGCTTATCATCGTGTCCTACAACAAAATAAGAAATAAGTTTTACAAATATCTGCATATTTATTCATAAACACGTTGTAGTAGTTCAAGATTATGAATAATATTTTAAATTTACGTTGTTGTTACTAATGCTGCCTGTCTGACGTAGTCAGATCGAGGCCCAGGAAATTCAACATGGCAAAGGGTTCGATGTACGCCAGTCGTTAAATGTAGCTTTAAGCATCATACAAGTGACAGTACGATTTAGCTCGGATCCACTCCAAATTTTGAGAGAGAACACCCTGTAGGTGGTCAGACGCCTCTTACCCTTCCACTATCCTCCCGAGAGGACTTGCGACTCGACGGCTATTTAAAGTACCCTTCTGCCTCAAAGACACCATGGATTTACAGACACCCATGCTTTCTGAGAGATTCGAACCCAGATCCTAAGGCACAACAGTCAGCATAACTAACCTCTACATTGAATGAGATACAAATTAAATTGAAATATATCAACATTTTATTAATACCTTCAGAATAATTGTCATAAAGCAGAATAAATGTGAAAATAATGCGGATGACTCATCTCGGATGATTCCTCATGCGGATGATTCCTCATTCTCCTTCCTTCTAAACGACACCTTAAGACGTACAGCCACCATTATTTATCCATCAAAAAAATCTCAACTTTTTATAATGGTTGAAACACTTTATTTACTCCCAGCTAGTTTTAATGTTATGTATGAAACTATTTGAGTTACAACTGCCGGAATACTTCACTGTTCATCAAATTACTGAAATACACTCATGTAATTACTTTTCAATTTTTATAATAAATTTAATGTCAATTGTAATTAATTATTTATTTATGTATTAAATTTACCACAATCAGTGCCGGTTTATCTACTGGGCGCCCAGGTCCCGGATAAGCTGTACTTAACACGATTTTCTGGTTATAAATTTCGTTCCATCAGTGCCAAGGGGGCACGTAGATCTACTGCGCGCAGGGCCCGAAATGAGCTTAAACCGGCACTGACTACGATTTCAGTTGGATGGGACTCACTCACTCACACTCTCTATCTATCTATCTATCTATCTATCTATCTATCTATCTATCTATCTATCTATCTCAATTAAGTATAGCTTACTTCTATCCATTTTATTCTAAGATGTATTTCAAAATAGAACTCATTCTCTAAAGCAATGGTCTTCAAACTCTTTTTCACCTCACGGAACCCCTACATTTAGAAGGTGTATTTGTGGAATCCCTAGAACTAGAAGGTGTTAGTGGAGTCCCTAGAACTAGAAGGTGTTTTTGTGAAACCCCTAGAACTAGAAGGTGTTTTCATAGAACGTTTAGAAATAGAAGGTGTTTTCATGGAACGTTTGTGTGGAACCCAGGATAGTAAACAAAATATTCACAATCTAGTAAGTAATATATATAAAGGTAAAACAGTTTAATATTCTTTTATTGCAATATAATAAACGTTTGAAGAGTATTGCAGAATAAAGTTATTATGCATTGTAAAATTTTCAGTTTCTTCATGACAAGGGATAAGTTTCAAATTCTTGTGAATATGCAAAAATTTTAGAGAACGTGAATCTATTATGCATATGCATTAAAAGTTTCTTTTCGATTTTTTTTATTGTGACTCGTGGAACCCCATTTTTCCTTGAAACACTGTCTGAGGACCACTGGTTTCAAGCATAATATTTACATTAATAAGTTCAAACGTCACACAAATACTTTCAATTTGGCAGGATATAAGGCACATATTTTTTGGCGAAATAACGCTAATTGTTTCGACCTCGACTGCGTTTCACCTCATTTGCATTAGCAGTTAGTCTAAATAATGAAAGAAACGAAATCTCTCCCTGTCACGACTAGTCGCATCCCAAGAATGATATTACAGACAGTGTAAATCCCCAAGTTTCTATTCTCCTCCCAAAACAAAATCTCACCCCAGCAAACAGAAGTTCAAAACTCCTCAGAAAATGACTCAGTAATTACGGGAAAAAAGGCCTAAGTACTTTGGTTTCTCTTTCTTTCTCCCCCCCCCCTTGAAGCCATTTTTATCGATGAAAAGAGTACTGGCTAAGAGAATACAAGTAAAAGGTATTTTTTAATAAAATTTATTGGTTTTTTTTTTTTCATTGGAAATGTATGGAATTATTTATGATTCAAACAACGTAATGGAAAGTTAGAAAAGCAATCTTTTCTCCCACAAGCAGACAAGTTGAAAATGTACAAACCCCTGGTGCAGTTTTTATTGTTAAAATTAACCCCTAGAAAAAAGTTTCCCTTTTCCCCTGAATTCGACCCAAAAAAATGTCACATTTTTATTGCACTTTTTTTAAAAACTTTCTGATTTTAAATGGGAAATATTATTAAAAATAACATTTTTAATATTTTCAGCATTCAGGATAATTTTTTAATTTGCATGAAAATAATAGTGTTTTTCCTGTAAAATCTCTTTTTTTCCTACATGAATGCCTGTAACAGGAAAGCTACTCTTCGTAAATATAAATAAAATACAATTTATTTACAATTTTTTATTACGTTTACGCAACTTCTTTTAATGGACACAACTGTCACTATATATGCAATTTATTTAAATTAAAAGGATACAGGAGAAGCAGTTCAAACGATAGAGAAACAACAACGTCCTTAAGCCGTACGAGAGAAGCTGGGAAAGGGTTAAATAACGATAAAAGCTACATTAATAATTATTTCGCAAATCACGTTTTCTAACGTTATGGATATTCGAGTAATTAGCCATCAAGAATTAATAATAATAATAATAATGTTAAATGCTAATTGGATGCAAATCTACCCGATTAATTTCCTGGTGATTTCCAGGTTCTTTTAACTGTTCGTAATAAGTAAAAATAACTATCTTACCTTCTCATGGATGCTGTTGTTCATCGGCTGATGTTGGCATACAAAAACACTGTCTAAAATTTAATAAAAAATAAACGTCATTACACGAGTTTTACATTCTGTTTGAATCAAAGGATACTCATTCTTCTTTAACAAATAAAAAATGGAACTCGCATCCTCTAGTCAGGACAGAACAAGAGAAAGTTGAGAAAAATTTCCTTTAATAACATTTCTCTTTGTAGTTTTTAAATATAGTAAATTAAAAGTAATGTAGTTTTATATAAGCAAAGAAATGATATATCATATTGTCGTAGCCTATCGCTACCCCTATGATTATTAACTCCCCTTCGCGTATTATCTAAATCTGAATATGTTGGTTCCATAATTAATTACAACTAAATTAATAAATCAATCTTATTTATTGACCTTTCTTATTTGAGAGATTACACAAATACTATTCAAGCTTTAAGATCAACAAAATACAATGGAGTGCGAGAAGAATCTGATTATAAACGACGGAATCCTAACTGAATCCACGGAGAACGACACATACAATCAAGCTACACATTTATATTTAATTTATGAAAATAACTGACCTGATACCCTTTTCTTAAGGCAGGTTTCTCTAATTCTGGATTGCTTTAAGGAGCGGCTTCAATCTTAGCTATTTTGCAGTTCCGTCCCAAACCGAATTAATGAATACTTTTCAATAGTCTTCTCCCGACGAATATATTTCCACAAGATAAACTACTCTCTCAAAATCACCCTCCCTTTTCTCTTCATTTCATTTCTCCCTTTTATATCTTTTTCGAACTCGCTAAACCCGAAAATATCTCGTTTGCATAAGTCACACTTTTGGCTCCCGGTGGAGATTGGTTGAAATAAATAAAATATAGAATTTAAGAGAAGGTTAGTGAAACGCGTAAGCACCCGTCACAACCCCCCTGCGAGAAAAAAAAGCGTGACTTATTGAAGGTCTAAACGACCTGCAAGAACTCGCTTAATTTACCTAACGTCTGAAAACCACTGAACCTGCACAAAATTTTAACTACTCTAGAATGCCTAAAAATACTGAACTTGTAGAAAGTTTTAACTCACGAACTTTAGAATGCCTGAAAATACTGAACTTGTAGAAAGTTTTAACTCACTAACTTTAGAATGCTTGAAAACACTGAATTTGCAGAAAATTTTAACTCTCTAAGTTAGAAACTTTAATTAAACTAGCACACAGAAACGACTACTCAAAGGGGTACTCCACTTTAATTTATTGATCTTTTACAAACATACAATCCCTACAGTGCATCCCATTCGGGCGAAGATCAGGGGAAAACCTTTCCAGGAAAAAACCCTGATCATGCACTTTACTTAAGTGCTAATAAATAAAAAAAATTTACAATAATATCTTCGTACGACATCACTTTCATCTCATCATTTTGTTCAGGGACTGCTGCCCTGAAAGGAAACCTTGTCAATTTTTTCTAAAACATGACATTAAATGCACAGAACTTTTATATAACTTCCTTATTGACATAAAATATGGCATACATTATATTATATATATATAGTTTCATAACAAAATAACCTTTATCTGGTTTCATTTTCAAAAAATTCCCAATCAATCGCGCTGCGCTGTTAATGTTTTTTGTTAGTATTCCTAATTACGCCGCGACCAGAAACCAGACACTACTTATACATCTTAATAATTACACAGAAAAATATATACATTTTTTTACATAGAATATATTACAACAAACAATACAAGTAATCTCACATATAAAGCCTCGTCTTTAATGTGTAACAAAACAATTGCAATCCAACAAATGTTTTTCCACAATTTGGAAAAAAATTAAATACAAAAGCTTTTTCAACCGATATGAAAATACACATAACGCAGTAACTTTTGTAGGGAAATTTTACAAAAAAAAATAGACTAGCCCACATAGAAAATAGTCCAAACTGTCTGTCAGAGAAAAAATAAACAAATTAGAATTATACAACCTGGCTAGTCTTTAGATCCAATCTGCATAGGCTTTGTCTCCAACCATGGCCTCTGTACTGGATGACCTTGTCCTAGGGTTGTCCTCTCTGAGCTCCCACCTTCTGGGTCTCCTCTTCCATTGAGTCCGTTGAAGTTGATATGCTCCTGCTGAGGCGTTCTTTTGGGTTGTCAGATTTGGAACTTGGCTGTTGTCCACTCGACGTCGGCTCCGAAGGTTGTATGGACAGCTCCTTTCCTGATGAGGTCTGTTGTATTTGAATCTGTGGGATGGTCCTGGAATTGCTCTTTCAGAATTATTTTCTTCCCCCATTCTATACCGCTTTCTGGAGGGACGAGACGGCATTGACGAGGTCAACTTTCTCTTGTCTCAGGATACCTGGGCCTCTGGTCTCTTCTTCTTTTGTATATTATCTATCCAAGAGTCTGGTCTTCCTCTTTTCTCTCTCTCAGTCCAATACGGTTTTTTCTTCCTGAAATTATACACATCACCCCCCGAAGAAACAGCAGACTCCGTTCGTCCACGTTTTTTTCTCACCTCCACTCCATCGCGTCTATTCGTAACTATATCTCTACTACCTTCTAAATTTCCTGATTTCGATCCTCTACGACAACCCTCATCACTCTCCGATTGCACCAATCTCGGCTGCCCATCATCCGACCTGACTGATGCTACTGCACCATGATCACTACTTCTGTCACTTTCCGATTCGGCAACACTGTCTTCTCTTTGATGGTAAATTCTCACAAACTAATCTGAAATATTATGTGAAAGATTTCTGTTTTGGTTAATGACACAAAGACCACAAATAAACCTAATACACATATAAAAAGTACACAATTTTGTGATGATTATTATTTAAGGCAATTAAAAATACACTGCTGGCCACCGTAAATGCAACACCAAGAAAGACAAGAGATAGCACAACAAAATTTATTTTGTAGATAACATGTTGACCAAGTATCAAATGATTAAATTTATAGACTTCTGTGAAGTGTGGTTCCTGCCAGAATCAGTAGCCAGAGTAGCCACCATTGTTGGAGATCACCGCTGCCACACACCTCGGCATTGATTCAAAGAGTCTTTGGATGTGTTCTTGGGGTACAGAAGACCAAGAAGCTTCCACACGTTGCCAAAGTTGATCTGGTGTGGCATCTGGGTGTGTAATCTGGGTCAATCGTTGAGCAACCATGGACCACATGTTTTCTCTCGGCGAAAGATCCGGAGAGCGAGCCGGCCAGGGAAGCAATTCAGTCTGGTGATTGACGAAGAACCTTTGGACAATGCGTGCCACGTGTGGTCACGCATTATCAGGTTGAAATATGGCTGTGGTCAAGCCCTGAAGGTAAGGAAGGACAACTGGCTCGGAGATGTAGCGCTGGCTGTTTAAAGTACCGGCAATGCGTTCTAGAGAAGTGCGAGAGTGATATTCAATACCACCCCATACCATAATAAAAGGTGCAGGACCAGTGTGGTGGTGCATAACGCAGCTGTTCAGCATCCTCTCTAGACGGTGTCTCTAAACTCGAATCCAACCATCGTGGTGTTGCAGACAGATGCGTGACTCGTCAGTACAGACAACTTCATTCAATTCTGGAGCCAACATCTTTCTTTCATCGCACCATTGGCGGCGGAGACGTCTGTGGTTCTGCGTTCAAGGGTAGACCAAGCAATAGATGTCTTGCGGGCAGACCACTCTGTTGTAAACGGCGTCGGATGGTACGCACAGACACTAAATGATGCGTTATAGTCCCAATGTGCTGTGCTATGGTTCGTGTTGTGACTGAGCGATCCGTCACTGCCATGCGCACAATTTGCCTGTCCTCACGTGAAGTGGTGCACTGAGGTGGATGCGATCGACCACTTCGGTCCGTCGTACCCTTCTGCATCCAACGGTCCCATATCCGCATTACAGTTATTTGGTTTCGTCCAACACGACTACCAATTTCCCTGAAAGATAATCCCCAATCCCGGTAGGCCACTATCCTTCCTCTGTCGAACTCGGACACTTGATCAACAGCTGATCGCTGTTTTGTACGAGACATAACTGATCGTTTTTTGAAAAAACCACAAGAAAAACACAATTGCCGAACTCGAAATCGTCGAAATCTCCAAGCCTTTAATAGCGCTTTGAGGTGGCGCCACAGGCATGCGTGATGTGTGTATGTGCTGAAAATCTAATCATTTGCATATCTCACCTCCGCTAATGCATGTTGTAAATTTCATGTTACTTGCGTACTTCCTTAAGGGTGTTGCATTTACGGTGGCCAGTAGTGTAGTTAAAATCTTGCAAAAATTTCATATCTGAATTTGACCCGGTTATATATTACATGTATTAATATTAGCACCTATTGGAAAGTGTTTTTTAGAAAAGAACCTTTTTAGGTAGTTTTAGCAGTATTATTAATTCAAATATTAGAAACGAAGTAGGAATAAAAAAAGTATTCTTTTATGATTTGATGTAGATTTTAGCATATATTGCCACTTAAGTTGAAAAGCATTTGTAAAGTGCTTTTTATTAAACGTATATTTTGTATAATATTTCTTAATTGTAAAGAATTTCTCAAAAAAAAACAATATGAAGCTATTACGTGGATTTTTTGAAAGTTATGACAATAACTTGTTTAAATAAAGCTATTCTCAAAAAAAATTTAATTGTCCCTGAATCTATGCATCTTTATGAATCCTTTTTAGTTTTCTAAAAGTTACTTTGCCCCAGTATTTTTTATTAGGGCTCACTTTAAATAGTAATTATGTTTTTAATTTGGCTTACTCTTTCACAGTTTGGTGTGCCCATGTAGAACTTTGTATGCATGAAACCTGATCCAGTTGAAAATACCAACTTATCATCAGATTTTCCAGTGTAAGAGGAATATCTTATTTTTACAAGTATCTCTTTTCATCTTTCCATTTAAAAATTATGATAATTTGCTGTACATTTTGCTTTCTTGCTTTACTTTTGTCACAATTTTGTAAAAAGTGGCTATTTAATACAAAAGAAAAAATTAAAATGTAATTTATAATGTAACGTTTGGGACAAATAAAGGTAGCGTGATTTGGGTAAAATACAATGTTAAGTTCAATTAAGTCACAGCTATATATTATTTACAGATTTACATTGAAGTTATTAACAAGTAAAGTTAGATTATTAGAGTCCAATTCGGTTGTTTTGTGAGGGAGGAGTTTGGTTGACGTCTGTTCTCAGTGAAGTTTTCACTGGATCTTCCTTCTCTCTCGGCCCTCTCTAGGGTTCAGGGTTGACAGCCATTGGCATCTTTTGCTTCCAGTCACCTCCGGCTGTGGGTTTCTTGAGGTTGCCGGGGCGATCTAAGACCAGACCGCGCAATACATTTAAGAGTGCAGGTGTCTTACACACACATGTGGGGATCAATTCTACTAAAGAAGCCGATTCAGCTGTGTGGCGGGGACGTCACATTTTTTTAATTTTTGGTTATACTACTTCATACAGGGTTTTACCCTCCCTAAAAAAATATTATAATTGATATAATAGATGAATTTTTGTTTTTAAAAACCCGTGCGAAGAACTGTCATTTCAGCTAGTTTTAATATAAAGAAACATATTTTAATATATATTTTGCATTTCATGTGCCTTGTAACAAGTGGTTATTTGATATGAAAAAGTTCATTCATTTTGCTGTTAAAAAGCTTTCGATTTTTATAGTAATGCCTGTGAGAGAACATTTTCATCTTGCAAGCTACTTGAATGAAATCCAATGTATGATTAAAATTTTGTAAATAAAACCTAAATGATTTTTTGTAGTTCCAACGATTTTCAGAATAATCAAATATTTTATTGTGACGTATATTTATATTAGGGTTAAAATTAATTATATTTTCAACAATTTAAAAGTATTTCTAATTAATTCATGTACCACTTTTTTTCTGTATAATGAAATTTATTTGAATGAAAAATATTTTCCCCTTCAAATATATACTTTAATTTTCCTTATAAGACAGTAAAATTATGGATATTACATTGAGCATAAATAAAAAGGATAAGGAAATTTTCTCAAATCTTTTGAAAGGTTTTCTTAAAATTCATTCCTGAATGACAAGGTTAAAATTTTGTTTCCTTTTTAAATTGTTATAATATTTATATGTGCCTGCAATTATGCATCTTTCAATGTTTATTGCTTCTTTCATTCATTATGCCAGCAAAAATGATCCAGTATTTTTTGCATAAAATGCTAACACAATCCTGGCAGAATTTTATAAAAAAAAGTTAGGTTTTTTTTTTTTTTTTTTTTTTTCTGTTTGGATGCATATACAGAAAAGACATATTTGGTTGATTTTTGATTTTTTTCTAAAATTGAAAGAGTAATAGTTGTGTTGCAGTTGGTAACAAAAGATATCTTCCACCATGAATAATGCTACAAATTAAAATTAATGATGTATAAATACTATATTTAATAATTGAATTTTTTAGAATTATCTGGGAAAAGGTATGTTTCTTATTTGAAGGGCATGTAGCATTAAATTAATATCTATATGACTATCGAAAAACCATAAAAAAAACTGTTTATTTAGAAGTTTGGTGCATATAATGCGAGTAGGTTGTAGCTTGATTAATGATTTTGTATTGTATTAGCAACATTCTAATTTTGATGCAAAACATTTTACATTTTTAATTGCACTAATCATTTCTATAAATTTAAAAAGTTCTTATGATCAAAAAATTTTATGTGTGTATATTTATTTTATGAACTTGTATCCACTCTTTAAATTAGAAATTTGATTCCTGTATGTTGTATCTGTGCAAATGAATGCATACATGATTATGAAAAAGGAAAAGGTTTTCTTTGTGCTTCTGGAAAAATATGTAAGAATTAAATAATTAACAGAAAATCTCAATAATTATCAACAGTAATATGTTGTAAAATTCTTTGAATTGGTTCATTTTATCTCACTTTTACAAGAAATGTACTTTACTTTGTTATTTATTTTATATCTCGTATATTTACGTTGTTTGTATATGTGCGAGTGTGTAGTAGAATACAAGTACCAGAAATGTCGTGCGGGTGTGTTTGCATTTAATTTTAAATCGAGACAAGAGACAAAAACAAGATGTTCAAAACATGGAGTTACATCTGTGATGTCCTTTCCCTTCAATTTTGAATAAAATGTATCCAATTGTGTTCATTTTTTATAAACAACGTCTTAAATCATTTTTATATATATGATAATATTTTTGGAGTGCTAAATAAAAAATGAGAGCTCTGTATGTGTCAGAAATATCAATCTATCTAAATTTTCAACTTGTGCTTCGCTATGTTGATTTGCAAAAATCTGTTGAGTTAGAAATAAGAGAAGTCAGCAATGTGTGTGGATATTCGATAGAAGCAAATTTCATGTGACATACCTTATTTGTTTCTATTTAATGCAGCCAGAACTTGTTCTCGCTTTTACAAGAAATGTACCTTGCTTTTTTTTTCAATGTTGTTTGTATAAGTAATGGAATAAAAAAAAAATGATAAACTTTTGAATTGCAATTTTACATTGTAACGAACAAATTTTCTACGCCTAATTAAACTACCTCCCTTTGCTTCTTTATTTAGCCACGCAATCACCGCATGATGTATAACATTTCTCTAGGATGTCCTCGGTCTTGCCCAAAACTAAACGTTCGCGAACTCTCAATAAAGTTTTCATTGTTCCAAAATGGTATCTGTAATAATCACTGTATAAATCTTGTGTATCATTTCTAATTTAAATATCCAATAATCATTGAACCAAAATCAATATAAGTTTCTCCCATCACACACTTTAATTTTCATTTTTCATCCTCTTTCGAAGCTCCTCAATATCTCTAACATTTTCTGCCGAATTATTTTTGCTTCCTACAGGTTGACTTGACAGTGTCGCCACCTGTCTTCAGCACTATCATTTTTGTATACAGCAATGAACGAATCAGCAAGTCACCCATCCGGTTAGAGACGCTGACTGCTATGCCGTGGGGCCTGGGTTCGAGTTCCGGAGAAGACATGGATGTTTGTAAATGTATAGTGCCTTTGCGGCATGGGGGTTCTTAAAATAGCAGTCGAGCCATAAGTTCTCTCCTGAGGTTGGTGGAAGTGAGGTGAGATGCTCCTGACTCTCCCCCGGGGTGTTCTCCCTCAAAATTGGGGTGTAACCGAGCTAAATCGCACTGTCACCTGAATGGTGCTCAAGGCTACGGGCAACAACAGACGTACATCTAGCCATGATGAATTTCGTGGGCTTGAATCTGACGAGATCAGGTGGCATAAGAAACAGCAAGAATTTCAGCTACCACAGCACCAGCAGGAATTTTCAGCAACCATAAGGTTTTCTTCTTTTTGAAACCCATAAGTCCAGGTCAACTGTTAAGATCTCTTCTGGACTAAAGTTTATTTCCTTTTGTACAACTCTCCGTCAAGATCTAGAAAGTTTATCGCAGTACCGAAAGTAATCGTAATACTTTATTGGGGTCAAACATTGTAATATTTGGTAGTAGAAATTATTCACTGAAAAACCATTCAATTCGGCGATCCAATCATTTTAAGGACATTTAGTTCAACCCCAGACTTTCTCTTCATTAAAAAATGTTTTTCCGTACCAGAAATTTTTTTAAAAAAGATATATTTTTAGATCATTTACATCAATTTAAGCAAAAATATTGTAATGAATGCTAGTAGAACATTAAATTTTATAGTAGTTCCAAATTGAACGTTAAAAACTTGCATAATAATAGAAAACATGCAAAAAGTTAAGTTTCACACGAGGAAGCTTATAAAAAACATTCTATTTCCTGTTCTTGTGTTTGTCACCAACTGAAGTGATAATTGTTTTATAGGAGGATTTCTCTCTTTCCATACTATTCCTTAAATTTAAAATTTTTCGTGTCATGTCTTAAGACAGAGACGCAGATGTATTAAGTTTACAAATCCATCGAATCATGTTCTTTTCGAAGCCTGGAGAAATATTGACTTAGAATGGAAAGTAATAGAAAATAGTATGAAAGAGATTTCAAACCCCCTAAATTTGTATGGTGTAGAAGGTTGTACTGTGTTGTGCCACTAATCAGCTGTTGTCCTCGTCACTGATTGACTGAATATTAACGTCACACTGTTCAGCTACACGAGGGCTTTTGGTGACGGACCTCGTCATTTTGAACCTTGGTGAAGTGACGAGGACGACACCTGAGCTGGCACCCCTCCCTTCTCCTAACTACCACAGCAACGGAAGAACGTCTCGACAGATTTAACGTGCATCTCCCCTACACGGCGAGTCTTTAGTAGTACTGGGCTCGAACTCATGACATGCCTGCCATGATCCGATACCTTGACCACTTGGCTACCGTAGATACCCTCGTCACTGGACTGTGGCTGAAAATTATGAGGTTCATCCCCAACAACCTTCCTGTTGCTTCTGAGTGCAATATTAATAAATTATAAATCAAAACTCTCGAGCCTTCAACTGACAGAAAAATTTTATCTCTTGTTACACACGCATTGAATATTATTTTTAAGAGTCATAATATTAACATATTTACCTTACATATCAATATTCTACAAAACGAATATCTGGTTTTGAAAATGAAAAATTCATTAAATTTATTCGGTTTTATACAGCTACAGATTCAAACTCTTACCATAATTTTGGAAGTAAAAAACTTTCTATTATAGTTTTTAAATTTCTAGCTGTATATATTTAATTTTTACACAAATATATTTTATTCAAAAGTAATTGCGATTTGAGGGATTTCATATGAAATTTACAGAAGGAATTTCTTGATAAAAAATTTTAAATAAATCTATGTATACGATATAGAAAAAATTAATCTATCATTTTCATCAAGATTCTACATGAATTTTTAGTGATTTCCCCTTATGATGTTTATTAAATAAATAAAAAAATTATACAAATTCTAAGCTTAATTATTTCTTTTTAGCGAAGTCTTAGAAAACCTTTTTGCAATCAATTTGTATAAATTCCAAGTTTAGTGATTTTAAAACCCTAATTATGTATTACTTTCTTAACTTCCGCATTCACACTTCCGCAAAATTTTTAAATTCCGCAGTAATTTATGATTTGAAGATTATTACTGTGTTATTTCTCTCTCACACACACACCTAACTCTCCAGCAAAATTTCGAAAAAATATTAGGGGAACTCCGACCATTTCAACGAGAGACAAAAGTAAATCTTTTAAGCATAGCTTCCTCTTTTCATGTGAATTTCGAGTTTTTATGCAGCATAAGTAGTGTTCGTTTTTAAAACAAATGTATGTTTCGATTCATTTTGTACCGATTTTTTCTGGACTATGAGCGCTATTACAGATTATTTTTTGTCCCTTTTTGTTGTGTATGTTTATAGAGCGATGGCGGGAATTCTGTGAACGACTTCTGAACGACGAGTGTTCCATTCCATTTCTTTGTTCAATGGATTCTCGAAGTGTTTTTTCTCATTGTAATCATGTTATGAAAACTGAAGGATTTTGCTGGAAACGCTTGTTATAATACAAATATAGTGCAGGAAATTGGGAGGGAAGAAAATCCCTCTCGTATTCTGAAAACTTTATCTGTTTGTATTATTTTTCTTGTTTGCATAAGATGTGCGGACTGCAGCAGCAGTTCATGCATTAACTCGCAGATGGATTGGAATCCATTGATATTAAGACGGAAATAAGAGGGGATTTCACTCACAGATATGTGGAGAGGGGGGGGGACACCACTGAATCAATTTGCTTTGTTTCTGAGAAAAGTTTAAGTGGATATGGAAGGAAGAAATTTATGAAGGATTTATAAAAAATTTATCGTTGTTAATCCTCGCAGAACAGAATTCGCAAGGAGATATTATTTTCAAGCATGAAACCGCAACAGGTGGAGCGTGAAGTTGTTAGCAACCTTGTCCCCCGGCAGAGGCGAAGACAGAAAGAGCTCCAATTTGTAATTAATAATGGATTCAGTAAGAAAATCTCGTAAAAAGAAATGAACTGGACACAAATGGAATGCTTCCTTGTGCATCACGAATTATTAGTCTAGCCTTGCAGATGACTAATAAAACAAACATAACCGAAAAAATGCAGGTAACATTGTATTGAATACAGAAATTTCCTTTGTAACACAATATTTTATTTAGATCTTAGCCTAAAGTAATCCTAGTCATTCCAACACAAGGAAAGAAAATATCAAGAAACGGGATATTAGCGCAGCATCTTTAATAAATTGAAGTATGCCTGTTTCTGTACCTTTTGAGGGTACTTTTAGCTACTGTTAGAAAAAATGTTCTTCCATACAACACAATATTTATTTATTTATTTCGAAAAATTTTTGAAAGTTATAATATAAAGTTTCGCTATTTCACTATTTTCATGTGATTTCCTTTTCTCAAAAACTGTCGCAAATTAAGGTTTTCTCGTAAAGCACTAAGCGCATAATCTAATGTGACTTATTTAAAAATAACACAGCACTCATAATGTTCTTGACACAAATGACGTACTTCTTGAACTCCAGGAAAAAACTTTGATAAATACTTTTTTAATGCGATTTTAATAGTTCAGAAATTTGATCAGCTTTCAGTTCTTTTTGATTTTTTGATTATATATGCATAATTTACTATGATACATTAGTGGAGTAAAAAAAATAGTTCTTTTGATTTTTGTACTTTAATCCGATACAAATAATAAAAGAGATTTAACATCGTTATGATACATTTTTGCTACATAAATTCATTTTGGATGAAAGCAGGCGTTTGTGAGAGTTGTGGACTCGAATTCTTTGATTGCTTGGTGGCTAAAAAAATAGTTTTCTGATGATCGTCAAGAAGCCTGCGTTTCGTTCAGAGCTCCGAGGAACGAGCTGATCGCAAAGGCAAGAAATAGAACTCCCCCCAAAAGGGTCACTGAAAAAGAAAAAGAAATAATAATCAGGGCAATCGAATCTTTAAATAAATCAAGTTTTATATGTTATCAAGCTAACACGAGATTTTACGAGATTTGAATGTCACCCGCTGCTAAAATTTCTTTATGTCATTATCTCTGCTAATTCTGATGAGGAGGTACATCTCCTTCGGGGATAGGTACTCCGTAAATTACACGCCACTTGCTTACCACTTAAGTACTGGAACCCATCTTGTTAAAATAGTACAAACATTAGCAAAATATATGGTAAGAAACTTAAGAAAGAGCTTCAGTTATGAAAAAATTATGGTTATTTTCAATTTCGTTCGAAATCTATTTCACTGACTCGGAGAGATTGAAAGGCTCTGCGGATCTGTGTTTCAACTCTTTTTGAGGATCCCGTCCACCATACTGCCTTACTCTGGTACGATTCGTACATCACCAAAGCAGAGTCTCTATGCGGATTGCAACCTCGGGACCTTCGGCGAAAGAAGCTGATAACTAATAATTATTTTAAGATATCCCCCATGCCTTCCCACTTTGAAAAAAGCGTATCTGAGTACCAGACACAATATGATGCTCGGCCTTCTATTATCCGGTTATTTATGGGCATGATGAAACATCTTTTGCGTTTCAACCTACCTTACGGGGATATCCTTAGAAGAAACGTTTGGAAATTCCTCCTAATTTCCAACAACGCCCCTTTTTCGGCACATCAACCCTTTGGCTGCCCTCCCAACATTGTTTTACAGCGTATCTTTGCTTATAATCGCTTTAAGATACATTTTTAAAATATTAATGCTGCGCTAAGCAATTGTTAAAAATATTAACAATTATTTGGCACAGCATTACCGACTCGTGCATCATATCTACCTCACTTCATTATCGTCCCACTCAATCCATTGGTTATTCACCCATCCACACTTTGTGGGATGGCCGTGGAGCCATTATTGAGAGTATAACAATCATCGTTTCGTCCATCCGCAAATGATGGGAAGGAAAATTATAGCAGAGGAAGTTAGAATTTCTTAACAAATATAAAATCCAGTACCCCTTTTAATGTTTCGTAAAATAAATGTCACTTTAAGATTAAGATTTAAGATTACCTGGAATGCGGATCACCTTATTTTATTTTTCAACTAACATAAATTTGCCGTTACAAAATTACGGGTCTAGATCCCCCGCTTCGGTTTTTTGGAGTGTACTCCTTAAGAATAGATTTTCATATAAAGCCCCGGTATAGAAATTTTATGAAAGGTAAAATTTGTTACAAGCATTATAACACACACAAAAAAAGTGTTACGTTGTGCTTTGATCATGCGTCAAATCGCTGTTGGAAGAAAGCAGGTGCTCGAGTACTGTAGTGGTAATTTATTAAACCAGTACATTCTTCGCACAGCAGGGGTCACTCTGGTCTAGTGGTCTTGTTAATGGGCTTTGTATCCATAAGTCAGGGGTTCTATACTACGGATAGGCACCGCCTAATTCCGTTCATTATGTATAATTTTTAAAGAAAAAGGATCGATTTAAAACTGTTATTTAAAACAATAATAATAATTATTAATTTTAAAATTTAGCCTTAAATATACTCAAAAAAATTCCATTAATAGTTGTCATTTTTAGAATATTTTTCTCCCCCCCCCCCTACCGCTTTCAATATTTTAGATTTCTGTTGAAATGCCTTTTTTTAAGCAAGCAGTTCCCACGAAAAATTAGAAAAGGATTATTAATAATCAATTTTATAATTTCAAATCCCAAGAAAGAAATTGTTATTATAAAATAATAAATATGTAGGTTTTTTATAATACATTTTACATCAGATACGTTTCCATTTTTAACGCGCTTTTATAAGTTTCACTTACATGTAACGGAATCTTGGAACTCGATTTTTACCCACTTTAAAAAGTCAGATTAATTCGAAATTTTGTACTTGTCAAGGACAGATGACAATACAATTTCATAATTTTGTTCCATTATCCTGATCAGAACATCTGGAATAACGATATCCTGATTTGACGATTAATTTCATATACCACTTCCAGATTTGGCAATTTATTGCATATGTTACCGGCAAAGTATGAAATCCGGCATTGTATAGAATGCCTAAGTCTAGCCGGCAATGTGTGAAATGATTCCTATTTCACACATTGCCTAGGCATTCCATAGAATGTCTAATGAGAAACCGGCAAAGTATGAAATACATCTCAGATTCGCTTCGAATATTGTCAGTTGGCGAGACATAAAACTTTTAAAGCGTGTCTCAGGCTCAGAATCTGTTAGTTGTACATTGCTGTTTGTTCAGAAATGTCAAAATACTCAATTTTACTTAAACTTCTTCAACAAAAAATTGGTTTTTTCCTGTCCGGCCTGAAAATGGAAGAGCAAGCTATAGTGTTGGAGAAGGTGTCATGGTCTATAGCAGGGGTCGGCAACCTATGTCACATATGCCACGTTGTACAATTCTCAGAGACACTTTGCACTACTCCACAAATTTGTAAATTTTTCAATTGTTTCAAAAATGCTCTACTGTGTGGTTCGCTGAATCATATTGGTAGATTGGTTTGACACGCAACAGCTAAAAGGTTTCCGACCCATGGTCCGTAGATATGATACAACTATTCAACGGTTAGTTGCCCAAAATTCGAGTTGATGCTGCCAAAAAAAAATGTTTTTTTCTTAACTGAAATTACTAACTTGAAGTTAATAACATATATAAAATGCTAAAATGACTACTAAGAAAGAACCCAGAGACTATTCGTTGCTGAATAGCTATGATGTGATGTTTGAGGAAAATAAAAGTAATCTCATTTAACCTGTTAAAGAAGGCATCAGTACCATACAACAGTGATTCCCAACCCCTGGTCAGAGATCTTGCAGTAAAAAAACGAAGGTGTACAATGGTACAGCGAAAAATAAATGATTATTTTCCATAATAAAGGTAAAATGGCGTCATTTAGCTCGGCCGCGGTAGCGGTAGCCAAGTGGTCAAGGTATCAGACTCGTAACTGGCGTGTCATGTGTTCTAGCCCAGTACCGTTGAAGACCTGCCGTGTAGGGGAGTGATGCATGTTAAATTTCTCGAGAGCTCAAACGTCCTCCCGGTGGTGTGGTAGTTAGAAGAGGGGTGCCAGCTCAGGTGTCGTCCTCGTTACTTGACCATGGTTCAAAATTACGAGATCCGTCACCAAAAGCCCTCGTGTATAGCTGAACAGTGCGACGTTAATATTCACTCACGCACGCGACATTTTGCACCTATTTTGCTTTTTCTTCAAGCCCGTTTCCCGCATGTGATAATTTTCAATATTCGTATAGTGTCCGGTTTCATATACTGCATGGATCGCTTTCGGTTTTCGGTTATCCGAATGGTGTCCGGTCCCAATTGATTCAAAAAACGACGTTCCACTGCAAAATATAAAATCAAAACAATTTAAATATAAATAATCAACGTCACACCCTCAGCGGGCCGCCGTAAAATTATCAAACGTTGACCGGTCTGGAAGATAAAAATGTTGGGAAAAACTCTTATACAGTATTACGCCACGAATTTTTTTTTTCTTCCAATGAGGCTACAGATCGGTATTTTTACCATTTTCAGACCTAGTACATTCCCCAGGGGCTGCTATCCCTTTTTAGTGCGGCATCAAGTAGGCGAAACCAATTGCAACCAGTAATTTTGACACTCAGTATCTTTTCCAGAGGGAGGTACCTGAGCTCTGACGATGTGAACTTGTTCTAGGAATTTAATTTGCCAAGAGCAAAATTAAATTCTGAATTCTGGGGATGTGATAGAATTCTGAAAAAAACTTTCAACAAATACAAAAATGTTGCACGTTATGATATTGAATTTGTACATCCACCCTTGTGAACCTTTCCATAAAAAAGCAAAAATTATTTGAAAAAGGTATTGTAGTAAAAACTATGTTTTTTTTTCCGAATGCCAATATATTGTCACTTGTAATGAGTGGGAAATACGATGGTTTCTATCGACTTGGAACTTCTGAAGGAATTTGAATACAAGTATATGCGAAATCACAATTTAGCATTATTTTTTTTAATAGCAGTCTCATTATTTTGTCAGAATAACATTTGTACTTCTAGGAATGTAAGTCATTGATATAATATCCTAATCAGACCTTTTTTCATACTTTGCCTAAAGAGATTTAGGCATTCTATACAATACCTAGGCAAAGTATGTAATAAATCTCATATTTCATACTTTGCCTAAAAACGTTCGGCATTCTATAGAATGCCGACATTTCATACTTTGCCGGTAACATATACCATTTTCAGATTTGGCGACTAATCCCATATGTCATTTCCAGATTTGGCGACTAATTCCAGATTTAGCGACTCAAAGATTAAGGTGCAACCCCAAATAAGAATACACTTGCGGTTAAAAGAAATAAAGCAAACAAAAAGTGTTCTCTCTCTCTTTATGTGAGAAAGGGTAGGTTGAGTGCCTCAGCTATTTCCTTACCATAATATAAACAATTGCCTAGTTTTTCTGAAAATGGAAATTAAAAAAAAGACTCGTGCATGTGAAAAAAAAATTTATGTTCTAATTGCTAAATGTTTTTTTTTTTTATTTTTATAACTCAATACGTTTAGAAGTGATGATACGAATTAACATTATAGCAATATGTTAAAAAGGTGATAATACGATTGACACTAATATTACCATGTGTTTATTCTCTCGCTTTCTTGTATGTCTGCCCGGGGGTGGGGGGTTTTGTAATTGATTTTAAACTGATTTCCCGATGAGCGAGGAACTTTAAATTTGGACCTCAGCTCAGAAGTGGATGACAATGCTTGAAAATGTGAAAAAAAAAGAAGAAAAAAGAACGAAAAAAGGAATTTTATACTTTTTAGTCCGTTATAAAAACATGGTACATTAAAAAAATTTTGTATCAATAGAGAGAAATCTTTGTGAAATACAGGGTGTTTCATATTGAATGGGACAAAAAGAATAGTGCAGTGTGGCTGCCGTAATGGATTTATTCATTCGAAACAACATTATTCTGCAACTACAATTATACAAGTTTTATTTGGCAACACAGGGAAAAGTTATCGAATGACGAACTCGCCGCTAGAGGAGCTGTTAAACAAAATGTCATCCATACAGGAGAAAGCGTACTGTGTTTTCGAATATGCCAAAACCTCCTTGGTAATTGTTGTGCAAAGACATTTTCGCACGAATTTTCGTAAAGAACCACCGCATCGGCATAACATAAGCAGGTGGGTGAAGCAGTTCCAGGATTCCGGCTGCTTATGCAAGAACAAAAGCCCAAGACGAAAAGAAACAAAACCCGAAGTGATTGAAAGAATTTGTGATTCTTTTTTACGGAGTCCCTCAAAATCAACGCGACGTGCAGGTGCAGAACTGGCTGTCCCTTACATAACGGCGTGGTGTGTTTTACGGAAGCCTCTCCAATTCAAGCTTTACAGATATCAGATGGTCCAGGCTTTAAAACCTACTGACAAACCGTTGAGTAAGAATTTCTGAGTGAAATTTCAAAAAAATCTCGACGTGAATGGTTTCGAGAACACACTGGTGCTTACCGATGAAATCCCGTTCCACTTATGTGGCAAAGTTAATCGCCATAATTTGCGATTTGGGGGCACGGAAAATGTACATAATTCATATTCGAATTGGCATATTCGAAAACGCAGTACGCTTTCTCCTGCAGGGACGACATTTGTTTAACAGCGCCTCTAGCGGCGAGTTTATCATTCAATAATTTTCCTTTGTTACCAAATAAAACTTGTATAATTGTAGTTGCAGAATAAATTTGTTTCGGCTGAATAAATCCATTACGGCATTCACACTGCGCTATTCTTTTTGTACCA
Source organism: Trichonephila clavata (assembly GCA_019973975.1). Classification (NCBI taxonomy): domain Eukaryota; kingdom Metazoa; phylum Arthropoda; class Arachnida; order Araneae; family Nephilidae; genus Trichonephila; species Trichonephila clavata. The sequence goes on from BMAO01013853.1 coordinate 21,637, forward strand.
TTCAATATGAAACACCCTATGTAACGATACGGGACTGATCCTATCCCTTAAGCGGAGAGAATAAATACACTGCAGACCCATTAATTAATATCCATTGAAGAGAAAGACTAATTCCAGCAGTTACGTAATCCCCCCCCCCCCCCGATTCCAAGTACCAAACTCAAGAATAAATTCAACACTAAGTAAATGATAGTTTGAAAAACTAAAACAACATGCTTTTATTGTGGATCGAACTAAAAAATGAACGACAAATTATTGTTTAAAAAAAACTAAAAAACACGCTTTTATAGTGAATCGAACTAAAAAGTAAAAAAATAATTCTTAATATAAGAATAAAATGATGAACGAGAAAGTTAATGTCACTGGGGTAAAAGCGTGGGGTGCTCTATATCAATTGTTATAATTTCTTACTAGTTCTATTTCGGAATGCTGAATTAGTGTAAAAATGTTATACAAAGCACCCCACGCTTTTACCCAAGTGGCATTAACTTTCTCGTTCATCATTTTATTCTTATATTAAGAATTATTTTTTTACTTTTTAGTTCGATTCACTATAAAAGCGTGTTTTTTATTTTTTTTAAAACTGTAATTTATTTTTTTCCATAAAAATTTCTTACGTTTGTCAATTATTCTCTTAATTTATGAAGTGCGGAAAGAAAAAATTGAAAGAACTAAATGTTGAAACGATCAAAAATTGAAAAACCAAACCAAATGCATCATTTTGAATGGTTTTCTTATATAATGAATGTGCATAATGTGAAGATTTTGAAGTCCATCATTTTATTATTTTAAATTATAAGAGTATATATATACATTAATAGTGATGTAAATCAACCTTCTTAACAATGTACTCGTATACTTATGTTGCATATGTTACTTGTACTTATGTTATGTAACATAATTTATTTACATCATGTATTATTTTACCGAATCAATAAGAAAAATGGGAATAGAAATAAAGAAAATACATGCATGGTTTCAGTATGATGTGAGATGCGTTTATTTACCCTGTTTGCCTGCTATATAATCAAAGACAACCGTACAAAAGGAGTAGACTCCAGTTGTGTGTGTCAAAGCCGACACACACAGTTTTTTTTTTTTTTTTAACTTTTTACTACCGTAGGTTACGCTATCCTTCTCTGCATCTGGCGACTGGATTTACCGTCAAAATATTTCCAATACAAAAACTAAACAAAACTTTACAATTAATGTAGTTTTTATAATGTTTTACTAAATTTGCTTTGAATTATGTGTTTTATCACAATTTCAACTAGTCTCCTTGTGACATTTCTTTTAGCTTTTACCTCTTCGGCGCTGAATAACGTCCAAAACACCTCTCGAGTTCTTTCCTGCTATGAGAGAGTAAATAAAATTTTTTCGGAATATTAACACTTTTACTCAAAAAACATTTCTATAAGGGAGGTTTGGGGACAAAAATCTCTCAGGGACCACTAGTTTATACGTGTGCAGCTTGACGGCGATCTGCTAATTTGAGACTTTTATCTTAAAACCAAATATGAATCGAAACAATTTCATAACCTTTTTAAAAATCAGCACCACGAATATTGAGTGAGTGAACACTAATCAGCTGCGAGGATCACACCCGAGCTGCCCCTCTTCTAACTTCCACACCACACAAACGGGAGGACGTTGGAGCCTCGACAGATTCGTGCATCGCCTTCTACACGGCGGGTCTTCAACGGTACTAAGCTTGAACTCATGATACGCCGGCCACGAGTCCGTCAACTTGACCACTTGGCTATCGCAGCCATCATTGAATAACGGAGCTGATACTGTTTGTAATACTAAACAACTGTGGAGGAATATATCCCACCTGTAAGTTCGTCTACTTGTAAAACATTTCGTAAGCGTCGGATCATTCATATGTTGGAATTCTAATTTAAAAATTAATAGAGGAATAAAAGTAATGCATAAGAAAAAAAAATTGCAGCATTTATTTTTTAAAAATCTGGCTTTTATCAATGAAGTTGGGGCCTTTAAACTTTTATATATAAAAAGCGAAAATCAGACTATAAAAAATCAATTGCTCAAATGAAGCAGCAAGCTTTGGAGAATTACTATCTATTTAATATATCTTTATATGTAAAATATACGTGTCACAGCGTTTGTCCGCAATGGACTCCAAAACTACTCAACCGATCATAATATAATTTTGCATACTGTGTGTCATTTCGTCCAACTTAAAACATAGGATGGTTTTAATTTCAATTAATCACGCCATAATTTTTTTACTGCCGTAAATGTGAAGAATCCGGAAAAAACGTTGCCAGATTCCAGTAAGAGAATAATCGCAAAATGTGGCATTGCTCATGTGTCTGTGGAAGCAGATATTCCAAACCAAAATGCACGAAAATTAAGTGCCTGGCGTATTTCGGGGTGTGGAATCCGATTTTCGAGTCAGTTACCAAAAATAGCCGTAACTTTGCCGGATAAAGCCGGCCGGCCATATTTTAGACACACCATAACAGGGGCTTACATTAAAAGCCTTGAATCGTGAAAACTTGGACCCTGGCGTGCTTTAAAATGAATAATCCGAATCTGATATCCAATCTGAGAAATAACTAACTTTGTCGGATAATTCAGGACGACCCTCTATTAAGCAAACCGTGGCAGGAGCTTACCCTTAATGTCTTGGTGCGGGAAAAGTGCGTTTCTGTTGTAATTCGGGATGGTGCAAAGAGAGTTTGAAATCGAATTTTAGAAATTCCTGCAACTTTGCCAGAAAATGCCGGACGACCCCAATTCCCCTTCCAGGGACTGAACTTGCCGGCTTAGGGGCACAAAAGTAATCTCCCTTTGTATCTAGGGACAGGAAACGATAATTTGAAATCATATTTCAGAAACTCCACTAAACTTGCCGGATATTGGCTGAATTAGAAGAAAAGGCATATGATTCGAGCCCCGCGTCCGGATTTTCATTCTCTTTAGCGCCTGAACTTGCTCGCGCTGGAGCATCAAAAGCCACCTCCGTGTGCATTTCAAATTGTGAAATGAGAATCAGAAATTGAATTTGAGTTTCGATAACTATGCCGGATAATGCCAATCGACCGTATTTTAGACACACCGTAGCAGGGGCTTGCCTTAAAAGCCTTAGATTGTGAAAACTTGGTCCCTGGTATATTTCAAAACGGATAAAACCGAATCTGTTATTCAATCTGAGAAATAACAGTAACTTTGCCGGATAATTCAGGATGACCGTCTTTTACGCAAACCGGGGATGGTGCTCACCTTTAAAGTCTTGGCGCGGGGAAAATTTATTCCTGGTGTAATTCGAGATGGTTTAAGCGAGTCTGAAATTGAAATAAAGAAATTCCTGTATTTTTGCCAGATAATGCCGAGGGTTCGGAATTTTCTCGGACAGCAGTACCAGACTAACTTGCTGACGCAGAGACGCAAAAAGTGGGTCTTGATTGTATTTCGGAACTGCCGATCAATATTCTCAATAAAATTCAAGATAATCTAATACCTACGTCAAATAATACCAGACGAAAGTATTTTACACGAACTATGGAAGGGGCTTGCTTTAAAATTCTTGAGGAGAGAGAAATGCTTTCCTGGTGTTTTTCTGTATGGGAAACAAGAATAACTTAAATCGGATTTTAGAAACTCCCGTAACTTTGCCAGATAATGCCGACCGACCGTAATGTCCCCCTTCAGAGACTGAACTTAAAGGAGCAAGGGCGTCGAAAGTGGGCACCGAGTACTTCTCGGGATGGGAACGAGAATCTGGATACGGATTTCAAAATCTTCCGTAATTTTTCTGGATATTGCTGGAATGAGGTCAAATGGCTTTGTGTTCGAGTTCCGCCTCCGGATTTTCAATCCCTATAGCAACTACACTTTCAGGTGCAGTCATGCGAAAATATGATTGCAATAGGAAATTGCATCTTCGGGCATTGCTGTCACTGTGTTAGATGGCGGAAAAACTGCACATTCCGCATCAGCTGCCATTGAAAATTCATAAAATACAAGATGCAATATGTACCATTGAAAAAAAGAGTGGATTGGCTACAGTATTGCAAATGAATTCAGTCATGATCAGGGATAAGTGTACCATGAACCATAAACATTCATTCAAAGCATTACATAGAGCTTTGCAAGATTTAAATAGCAACGAGAGAGTATTCGGTGTTGCTGTTGTATTACTGTCTGGTGATTTTCGACAGACATTAATAGCCATTAGACGCTCTACTTTTGCTCACGCGATTAACACGTGATTAAAACAATCGTTTTTATGGCGAAACGTGGAAACACTTCGTCTGACCATAAACACGCGAGTAAATTTGCAAAATGCTCAATCTGAGCAAATATTTCCAAACCAACAACTGAATATTGGAAACGGTGAAGTAGAACTTCATCCCAATACATAATGCATGAAATAACCAGGCGATTTCTGTAATGTGCTTTAGGCAAAAAGAAACTGATTGACAGTATTCTTCCGTATATACTGTATAATTATCTAGATAATTATTGCATCTATAATCCTGTTACTTAATCAGAAAAAATGTTGATATTGTGATGAAATAAACTTTCAGACACAGGGTTGTTGCCAGTTGATCCTACGCCTTTTAAACCAATCGACACTATTGTTGATGAAAACAAAACCATAAGTTTTCCAACCGAGTTTTTGAATTCTCTAGATGTATCAGGAATGTCACCACATAATCTTCGGTTGGTTCCCTCGTTATTATCTGCGTAACTTAAATTCACCTAGATAATGCAACGGTGCACGTTTGATCATCAAAAGAATTATACCGAGAAATTCTAGAAACAAACATTTTGACTGTCAAGTTTAAACGAAATTCGGTTCTGCTACTACGGAATCTGCTGCCACGTATTTCGCTGATACCGTCAGAATCTCTAATACCATTCAAAAGGCTTCAATTCCCGATTCATTTGACTTTCGCGAAGACCATAAATGAATCTGAAATCCCTAACAATATTCATTTGATATACTTGAACTTAGATAATCCATATTTCTCGAATGGGCAACTAGATGTTACATGCTCACGTGTGCGGAAACCGTTGAATCTATTTGAGTTAGCAAAATACGGGTTACCGAAAAATATTGTGCACCGAGTAGCGATTAGTTGTATAAAATTATTTGTTATTATACTTTAAAATGATAAAAATAATTTTAAAAATTGCAAAGAATCAACGTTATTCACCACATTTATAAAACTAAATCTTCATATGTTGTTACATGACGACTTCGTTAGTAACTCATGCATTATACTACATTCAAATAGGAGATGAATGAAATGCAAAATTAAAATAATTTGTTGTTTTATACTTTATTTTAATCCTCCAAAATTATAAACGAAGATTTATTTGACTGCATTGAATATCTTAGGATAATGTTGAACTAACGTATTAAAACAAAGCCACAGCAACGCGTGGCCGGGGCAGCTAGTATATATATATACACACTGAAAGGAATAGCTTAAATTTTAAAATAACTCTTCGAAAAAGATTTCAATTTCAATGCTTTAGAGATTTCTCTCCCAAACTCCTTTTGCAACGGCTGTTGCACATGAAACCCATCATGGCTTCAATTCTTCACGTGATGTGAAAGCTAAGAGAGTAGAGTTTCAGCCGAGGTGTAGTCCTCGTCACTTGACCGCCGTTCAAAGTGACGAGGTTCATCGCCAATAGCTCTAGTGTAGCTGTTAGTGCAACATTGATAAACACTCAGCAAGACTTCCCTAAGGATAAAAAATAGAAACCCCTTTCCACAATCGAAAAAAATTATCCTTATCTTCTCCCTATCCGAGGATATCGTTTCAGAGAAGGGGAACATTTTTCTCGGAATTTAAAAACCCCTAGCCTCGACCTCATAGATTTTAATATTTTGTGTATAAAGTTATTTTATTTCCCTCTAAAACTCTAAGTCAAGTAAGTATCCATCGTCTTTAAATTCCTATTGACCATTCTGTTACCTGCTTTCGGAAAAATTATTGAACAATTTTTTTTGTTAAGAGGACATGGTATGATTTACACACAATTTTTTATTTCATGATTTCATAATTTTTTCAGATGCCTCCTATGTGTATGTATAATGTAAAACAGATTTTGTGCTCAAAATTTCATAAAATGCTAACCATTTAATTTTTTGAGGTAAAAATTTGAAACTTATGAAGTGGTTTTAAATGCTACTCCTCCTACGAAAATAAATATACATACATGAAATTTCATTTACAAGTACGTCAAACTATGTATTACAAAAGTTGGTATGGGTTTTGAGATAACATGATTGTGTGATAATACTTCTTTTTGTTCTTGCTGCTTATCTCCTTGTCTGGCTTCTGCTAGACGAGATCTTTGAGTTTCTTCACCCTCAAAAAGTCATATACAAGCATAGGAAGACCTAGTAAGTCGATATTTCTTGGATACTTCTTTTTAGGAATGCTTATTGAAAATTCCTTAAAAAAAAACATGTAAATTCTGAATTCGATTATTTTTTTTAAAAAAATTATTATTGATTTGATAGAGAAATCCATGCCAACTATAATTCCATGAACTATTAGCAACAAGTGAAATTGCAGCAATGAAACAAATGGCAATTTTAAAAAAAGATAACGTGAAATTAAATGCAGTGGTCCTAATAAAGGATGATAACCTTCCAGTAAATAAATGGAGCTTAGGTCGCATTATAAAGCTATTTCCTGGCACGGATGGGAAGGTTCGCGTAGTAGAAATAAAAACTAATAAGGGCAATATTAAACGCAGCATTGGGAAATGTGGATTCTGCTCTTTGACAATTAATATGTAACATGTGAATTTAATGTTTCTTTCTTGATTTATGTAAAGTACCATGTATTTTTTATGTTTTATAAATTATTTGATACATGCAATTCTGTATATTGATTGATGTGATTCAACGGGGGGAGGTTGTTCATTCCGTAATTGTATCTATTTTTTGTCGCAAATGCCATCCACCTACTGAGCATCTCCGCCAATGTTTTGATGTAACACTTCGGACGAGTTGTTGTTGTAGCTTCCATCTTGGAACAGTGTGCGATTAACACCGACTCGAAATAAAACAATTTATAGTTCAAACGTCACATCGTTCTTGAAAAAACTCTCGAACATTTGATTAACACAACATTACTAACATTAAAACATCATTTCTGGTCATTTTTGACCCTTATCAGTATTAAAGGCGTGTTTGACAATATATACAAATATTGGCCTATACTCATTTATTTTTCATAATTATAATATTCCCCTTTGTTTTAAAAAATTTATCTATTCCTCCATGATTAATTAACTTTTTTTGTAACCCTAATTTTACTCGGAAACATTCAATGAATAAAGATTGTCCACAGGGTCTGGTGCTCGGACCTAACTTATGGAACATTTATATCAATCCAATTCTTAATTTAAATTCAGGAAATTTTGGAATTCAAAATTTTGCAGATGATCTCGCTGTTGTCGCCTCAGAAAAGGGCCAAATATCAGAAATTAACACAAAAACAGTTTCTGACCAAATCTTTGATCCATACAAAAATTATAAACTTGTAATTTTCCCGAAAAAAAATTTAATCTGTTGCATTCAGATGAGCAACACGTGGTCGTACTAGGTTTCGCAGGGAAACCTATCTTTAAAATTAACAACGTAATTATTGACATTGTAGACTTCGATTTATTGTTTGCAATCGGATTTTTTCTAACTCCCTCATATTATTTTCCTAAAGTAGAGAATTTATCAGTTATCTTCGGTTTAATAGAACTTTGTTTTCAAAATCTAACTTTTAAATTTTAAACTATGACATGCTTCTGTGATTGAAACCATTATTATCTATAATCTGGGAATATGGAATTCGTTTTCGCTTAAAAAGCGAAAAGAGTAAAAAAAAAAAATGATTTTTCCTTGAATAAATTTTTTTTATCTCATGGATATTGTTGCGAAACAATTAAATTACTCTAAAAGTCACAAAAACCGCCATCAAGATATTGCAGAGACATAATCTCCAGGGATCCATTGGGAGAACTACTCACCTGTGCGCACAGATATCCAGTCGGCGATCAACTTTCCACCGATCACGGCACCCAGTGTGCAGGCGGCATGACCCATCACGGAACCCAGGACCACGCCCACCACGCTCTGAAAGAGGAAATGTCCATCAACACTTCCAACGCATTAGGTAGAGCAAGTTTATATAATAACAAGCAATAGAAATTTTTTATTTAAGTCAATTCCTTTTTAGGTTGACAAAGAAAAATTTCATATTTTAGTTTTACTTTTTATTAAATAATTACAATTTATGTAACTATGTATATACACATATGACAAGAATCACATTATTAAGTGGCAAAATAGAAAACGATTTTCCACACATGCAATTTTCCTTTCTATATGTGGTGTTGGACTACTACTTTTGCTCGTTACTATTTATTCATTCATAAATCACATTCTCAGAAGTAAGGCCATCCCTTTGGATCAGAAGGCTATCCGTTGCGCTACAGGGACACAATGAGCGATTTTCCTTTTTATATATGCTGTTGGACTATTAATTTAGTTGTTACTATTTATTCATTAATTAAATAGAATTAATATTTGAAAAACTGTATTAACATCAAGTATCATCCAGTACAAGTTTAAAAGAATGTATATGTGAACTTGAGTGGATGAATAAAAAGTATTTTATTAACGGTTGAAAATTTGTGAACAGAATATATATATATATATGAAATATCTCAACGACCCAGTAACAACAACTTTGGAATTCAAGATCTTCCTTCGTAGGGAGAACACTGGAAGAACGTGTTACAAAGCTTTCTAACAGGCATAAGAGTCCCGACTTTAACTAAAACTAAACTAAAATTAGAATTGACGGGCCTCAGCACGAAGCGCTTTTACCCAAGTTGAATGAAATAGAAAATTCATGAAAGAAGGTAATATAAAATCAAGTGGCCCCCGGCGTGGGGGGCGAAGGAATTGGCTCCCAAGCGGCCGCGAGAGCGGACGAACCGGGGAGAAATCTGGAGGAAGCGCAAGGAAGGAAAACGATCGCCAGACAAAAAAGGAGGCAACCAACATGAGGGGGCGGGTAGTGAGTCCACTACGAGTCAGTTCTGACGCAGAAGAGCATTTGATGTTGTAATGTAAAAATTAGTGTAAATGTAGAAATTAAAGTGCTACAAGTAAATAGAGACTGCAAGAAAAACCTGAGAGTGTGAATTAAAAGATTTAAATTTTAGTTTGCAGTATGGACAGCATTTGTCCCCACTGCATCATCATTTGAACCATCTGAGACATCAAACTTGCTGTGTCAATTGAATCATGTTGTGTATTCTTCTTAACTGCCCCTGAGTACAGTTGTTGTGGTGGTGTGGTGTTCTGGGCGCGTGCGCCGGTATTCACCTGTCGGACATATGGAACATGTTGTTTCTTCTTGTTGTTAGTGTTGTTTTGGGGATTCTTGGGGCATCCTGAGTAATTTGCAGGGTGCGGTCCACTGCAATTTGTACATTTAGCTGGGGTTTTAATGGACTTTTTGCAATCAGAGGTGAGATGACCCCCTGAACATTTCAGACATCTAGGTGCTCTAGTACAAAACCTAGAGTGGTGGAAAAACTCCTGGTATCTATAGCACTGAGGAGGTATTTTAGATTGATTAGAGGCTCAGGCTTAACTCTAAAAGAACCTATATATGTGTGTGATATTGAATATGCCCCGATTAACAGGGCTCTTAGGAAGGGTTACCAGAAAAAAAGTGGCATGTTTGCTTGGGTTTTCTTGTTTTTCAACAAGGTGACGTGGCTGGGATCAAACCCGAAGCCACGGAGTTCCTGAATGAGGTCGTCATGATCAAAATCAGTGGGTAACCCTCTGATCACGCATTTAAGTTGTTTGTTGTGGTCCATCTCAAAAGGTCCCGATTTTATGGGGGACAACGATATTTAAATAGGGAAAGTAGGAAGAGGTAGTGAACAGGCAAATTCCCCCAATCCCGTGATTTATGGGGTTTTCCAGGACCCTACTGGTTCTGTGCTTCTAGACAGAGGCGTTACTAAGTCTATGGGGAAGGTTTAGTGTCTGGAGGGAAAAGGATGACGAAATATGGCATTCACCTTGAATCATTAAGTTTTACATTAAATGCTACGAAAAGAAATATCTATTTTTATGTTACATCCCCTCTTTAAAAAAAATCCGCTGAACCAGTTTAAAATAAAGTATCACCCATTCGCTAACTCTTCCGTTCACAAAATAATAACCAGATATTTTTCTACTATCTAGATCAACATAAAAATTTTACCATACGAAGATTATATAGCCTATATAACAATTTTCCAATAGTACATATCATAAAAAATTTTCAAGAGTATATAACATACAAAACAATACAACATTTTTCCAACTATGCGCATGACAATTTTACGAAACTAGTTTTCCACATTTCCTAACTTTCATTTAACAGCTATATACAAAGAAATAAGACGTCTTGAGTTTATACAATCATGGTTGTGAAATTAGCTAAGTTTCAGAACATAGTCCATCTCAGTCTTGAAATGTTACCATTTGTTGAATATTAACACAAATTTAATCAACACTATATGCAATATAATACAATACAATACATTATATTCATATTTTATAAACAGACTATATACACTTATTCATGATTTAACTTTAAATTTTCAGGTGCATGGTATTTTCGTAATTTTGAAATATGCACTTTTTCTGACTTCTCTTTCGTATGATCGTTTGTTTTATTTATTTCGTAATTGACGTCAGAAATTTTTCTGATAATTTTATATGGGCCACTAAATGTTGGAGAAAGTTTCCTAGTATTTGAATATTTGAACTCTTCATAAATAACTAAATCATTAGGACTAAACTCTACATCAACAAATCTAGCATCATAATGTATTTTATTTCTTTCATGATATAGTTTTGTTCTATCCACAGCTATTTTCCTCGCTTCTTCGACTGGAGGATAAATATTTTCCTCTAAAGGATTTTGATAGGGTAGTGTGCCATACATTAAAAATGCTGGTGGAAATTTAGTTACCGAGTGAGGTGTTAAATTATATTCTTGAGTTACTTCTTTTAACAATTTGGGCCATGGGACCTTTTTAGAAGATTCATTAACTTTACATCTTAAACGTGTGACTATTGTCTGATCCAACCTCTCAACCTTACCATTAGTCTCAGGTCTATGAGCTGTAGTTAATAACTGTTTAATGTTATTATGTTGAAGATATTTTTTAAAATGAGAAGATGTGAAAGCAGCATTTCTGTCACTTAGAATACTTTTAGGTATTTGAATCTGAAAAATTTGTGTTAGAAAACTAGTGTACGTTTCTGTAGTAATTGATTTTGATGCAAATGTCCAGATATATCTAGTATGATGATCAATGAGTAAAGTTAAATATTTTTTAGTTGAATTGTAATAGTTCAGACCACCTACACTATCTATCGCAATTAATTGGAAAGGCTCATCAACAGGAGGCATGGCCTGTAAGAGACCAAATCTTTTTGTCGAGATTTTTTATTCACCTGACATGTGTGGCAATGTTTGATAAAATTAGTAATGTGTGTGCGTGTCCTCAGTTATATTTTGCCAATAGTAAACTGGAGTGATTAAATTAATTGTTTTTTGAATTCCTGGATGACCAAATTTTTCATGAGCACTTTTAAGTAATTTGTATCGTAAAGGAAATGGGACAGCTATTTTAGTAAAAATTTTCTTACGCACACATAAGACATTATAAATTTCAATAAAGTTTCCTGTTAAATTATCTCTTTTTTTGGGCCTCTTTTATTTCCTCCAACTGCAATAGATGAGACACGTGGTTTGTTGTAACACACTCACCTTTTTGTGTTTTTCTCTATTATATCCCTAGAGAGCATATCTTCTTCAAAGTTTGTGGTACCTTTTGTATATTTAATATCATATTCATACATACTTAATTGTAAGGACCAGCGGAACATTCTGCCTTTTAAGTTTTTTACGTTTTTGAGCCAGACTAGGGCTGCATGGTCCGTATGTATGGTAAATTTTTGTCCAAAAAGATAATGGTGAAATTTATTTAAAGAATCTACTATGGCGAGACACTTCAGCTCCGTAATTCCATAATTTTTTTCATAATCCTTTAATGAGCGTGAGTGGAATGCCACCGGTTGTAAATCGCCAATGCTATCTGCTTGCTTCAAAACCGCTCCTACACCGGTTAAACTTGCATCAACAAAAATGTGATATTCACTTTTCGGCTTAAAAATTTTCAAAATGGGCTTACAAATCAAAGCTTGTTTTAAAAGTTCAAAAGATTCTTGGCATTCATTTGTCCACTTCCAAGCTATCTCTTTTTTTAGTAACTGGTTCAAAGGATGCCTAATCATGGCATATTTATCTATAAACTTATGATATACGTTAATAGAACCTAGAAACCTTTGTAAAGATTTTACACATCCATCGGTGGTTTTAAATTTTTAATTACCTCAATATTGCTGTTATCTGGAGTGACAATGCCATTAGAAATTTCGTACCCTAAAAACTGAATTTTAGTTTGCAAAAAAGAACACTTAGATGATTTTAATTTAATATTTTCTAACCTGCAAATGGTGAGAATTTCTTTGATATGTTCTAAATGATCTGTGTAATTTTCGGAAAATATTATGATGTCATCAAAATAATTTGCAGCAAATTTAATTTTATGTTTAGTGAGGATTCGGCGTATCGTTCTTTGAAAAATAATGGGCGCATTGCGCCAACCAAATGGTAATTTTAGCCATTCATACAATCCACTATTGGTAACAAAAGCGAGTCTCTCCGTATCGTCTGGATGTATTGGTATGTGCCAATAACCTGAAGCCATGTCTAATTTTGAAAATTAGTGTTACTTTGAGCTAATTTATCTATAAGTGCTTCAATTAAAGGAAGGGGTTCAGAATCTGATTTAGTGATTTGGTTTAGTTTTCTAAAATCAATACACAATCTGTTCTTTTTCTGTTCATCTTTTTTATAAGCAAGTGTTACTTGTGCAGAATATGGAGATGAACTTTCTTTAATTATCCCAGCCTTTAATAATTCATTAATTTGACAATCGATTTCTTCCTGTTGTTTTGGTGACGTTGTAATGATATTGGTAATTGATATTGGTATTGATGCGTGTAATGATATTGGTAATTCTGATGTCAGTCTCACTCTCTGAGGTTCTATCCTTATAGTTCCAACATCATATTTATCTTTAGCAAACACATCATTGTAACCTTCTAAAATTTCGTTTAGTTCAAAATTTTCTCCAATGCCTTTCGATTCCGACTTATCTTCGACTTCAATCTGACAATGTGTGCACCCATTGTCCAGCATCCGTCTCGGATACTTTCGAAAATTTAAGGACATTTTTTTTATTTTTTCTTTTTCCTCGTCCTATTTTTTACGGCATTTATTTCACCTTTATTTACCTTTTCTTTCCTTTTTACTTCAGAAAAATTTCCTTTTTTACCTTCTGCTATACTACATTCTGTATAGTTCTATCATCTTTCATTTCAATTTCAAAAATACCGTCCTTAACCTTATTTTCAGGATTGATATGTAAAGACAAGTTGCTGCCTTCAGAACTGGAGAAGTTGATCAAGTTTCTCCCTTTCTGCACAACAACTTGTTTCACACAATCAATTACCAACTGAAATTCAATACAACTCTCTAACCCTAATAGAGCATAAGGTAAATCGGTGTTTAGTATGAAAAACCGTACCAATCTAACCAAGCTACCAACTTTAAGGTCAAAAGTGCATGTTTGGTTAAATTTTAGTATCCCTTTGGTTTGTTTAACATTTACTACATTATATTCCTCAACTGAAACATTTAGTTTCTTTGCCATTGCAGCAGGAATAATATTAGTATCGATGTTTAGCAATAATTTTTTGAACAAACTCGAGTTATCGTTTATACCTTTTCCTTTATTGTGTACGAAAGTTTGATTTTTTAAGTATCCGGATATATATATACAAGTAATTGCCATTGCTTTGGTTGTGGTTGAGGTGTTGTTTCAGCTCTATACGGTTTATTAAAACACGAATATCCCCCAATGAAAAGCATTAATAATTCCTAACTGCGCGTGCAAAACTTACAGGGATTTGGGGGTAAATCTTGTACTGTATGTGTCGTGGGAGCTTTTAACACCTTGTGTAATTAAAATTCCTAGGTTTTGGGTTTTTAATTTTAGCCTTACATTCGTAGGCCTTGTGGCCCAGTTATTGGCAGTTATAACAATGAATTTGAGGCAGTTTTCCTACCTCTATACTTGCATTAGGCGCACGATTAAATGATTCTGACTGCTTCATTTCTCTTTTATATATGCCTCATACACTCGCAACTTAGTCTTAAATTCTACTATAGAAGTACATCCAAGTAACATTGTTTTATTTTGTGTTGAATCGTTTATTCCTTTAATAATATAAGTTATTAAGGCTGGTTCGTCAATTCTACTTTGCTGTGAAATTTCTTTCATTGAGTAAAAGTATTCTAAAGGGGATTCATTACTTTTCATTTTACGTTTTTGTAACATTTCATGAACCTCAGCCGAATTGAAAGATATTTTAAACTCCTCCATTAACAGTTGTTTTAATTGTTTCCACGAGTTAATATTGGATTCACTCCTAATAACTAATAAAGCGTTTCCCCTAAGACATCGTTTTGCATAAACATATTTATGAACTTCAGACAACGAGAGTAACTCTGCTTGGGCTTCAAAATTTTCAATCCAATTTAAAACATTTTCATGTCTTTCACCCTTAAAAGGAGTTATTATACTCTCGATATCGTTAAAACTCACTATTATTTTTTTATCATATTTGTTATTTAGGCTATTGACATTGCTATCTAATTTAAAAACATTATCATTACAGTTTTTATTTTCATGTTGCACTAATTGATCGCATTTCCTCAATTCATTTGTTTCTTCTTCTGATGTCTCATCAGTCATTAAGGAATTTTTAAGTGTCTCAAAATCGCAAAGGCAAGTTATAATATTTTTGCTACTTCCGATTGCGTCCCTTCACCAGCGATGCTTAAAATATCACAAATTTTAATTAGCTCATTTAATGTAAACTTATCAACCGTTTCTTCTATCATATCTAAAAATTCATTATCCCCAATTTTAAAATTAAATCCTTCCAAATTTAAAACTCTATTACGATTTAATCGCGTATTTTTATTCTTAAAAATTAATTGATCAAGCAATTTAACCGATGAGACTTTGCTTTCTTTCAGTGCAACACGAATTACTTCAATATAACTCAAATACATTTTTAATACAATAAAATATTATCAACGTTATTTCAATAAAGATATCAAATTTTACATAAGCTACAAATTCAAATCAAATTGCTTATTGACTCGATACTTATGAATTTTTCTTTGAAATCATACAAAAAACATCAAATTTAATAAACATGTTAAATTTAAATTTTAAAATGGTCGTCATAACTATTTCCACAAGTATTGTTTGAAGTTTAATTAAATCAATCAAAAAAATTATTATTATTATTATTATTTTGGATACACTAATGATGAAATGTTCTCATCAAAAAACAATATCGACTGAAGGGGAGAAGGAAAAACACTGAGTTGATTTCTTGTATTTCATCCTTTTTTTTCCGATATTGAAGATTTGCAGAGAGATCAGCGTCTAATCCACGATTTCTAAAACCGACGAGAAGTTTGAATACGATGACTGCGCTGTAGTAGTGTCCAGCATTTTGTGCCTCTTTGGTGATTCGGTACTCCTGGTCTCAAACTTGACGATTCAATTTCCTTTTTTTTTAGCAGCAGGGCTTCTACAAGGTATTACTTCTCCGATATAACTCACATTTTTTCACTCTATATCCTTGTCAACAGTTCTTATAATATATTTTTATATCTCTTGGGTCGTTGAGTTTTTCCGTTATTTTTTAATGCTCGTCTTATGCCGGTAACACATTTTAAGTTTCCGAGTATTCGATAAAATCCTGTCGGCTTGAAATATCTCAACGACCCAGTAACAACAACTTTGGAATTCAAAATCTTTATTCAAATCACGGAGTTTCCTTCGTAGGGAGAACACTGTAAGAACGTGTTACAAAGCTTTCTAACAGGCATATGAGTCCCGACTTTGATTACGGTTGATTACGGTGTATCTGTGGGTATCTGGACTGAAAATCAGTCCTCAATCCCATATCATGATAGTCTGAGATGTTGGAACGACGTTTGTGGAGTTTTTCATTCTGCGGAGAGGCTTGCTGGCTATTGGTTGGTTGGAGGCGATCTGGAGGCGTGGCTATGAGTGGCGTCTTGACTGGGAATTTTGGAACTTTCCCTGGGAAAGCTGCTTGACTGAGAGCTGAGACACTGCTCTCTGATTGGTCAAGGATGGGTGAGGATAGAGACTCTTATTGGCTGCCCACGAGGGGTTTGAAAAAATTATTGAAAAATAGCTTGTCTAGTGGGGTAAAGTAGAGAAAATAAAATACGAGTTTAAATAAAAGTTAATTTAGCAAAATTTACTGGGTGCAATAATTAAATAATTATTGCCAGAGAAAAGAACTTAAGGCGGGTTGTAGGAGTCCAGACGGATTCTCCTTGGCCTTTTAGTATTACGAGTTGCATTATAAGGAGTTAGATTAGACATTTTAATATTGTTGGTATCAGAGAGATAATTTAAAAAGTTAAAGGCTGTTTTTTGAATATGAGATTTAAAACTATTGATTTTAAGTGCGTTATTAATGTCATCATTTCTCATATCTGGTTGCTTTTACTATCATACGAATATAAGAATTTTGTACTACATTTAAAATATATTGAGATTAGTATTTGCAGCATAGCCCCAAACTGGTAAGCAATAATGGGACGCATAACGACTGCATAGAGAAGCACTTTGTTTTCTATACTTAAATGTGAGTCCCGAGATATTAGGGGGAAAAGTTTAAGCATGATTTTTCGGAACTTATCGCGTACATATAAAATATGTTGCTTCCAAGTAAGGTGTGAGTCGAAAATAATGCCGAGGTATTTGGTTTCCTGAGACCAGGGGATTTGTTTGTTGTACATGATGAGAGGTGGTGGGTTTGTTCGCTTTTTAGTGAAGATAACAGCGCATGATTTCTCTACGTTTATGCTTATTTTCCATCTGTAGTAAAAAAGTCTCAAGTAATTTTAGGTGTTTGTTTAGTGTAAATGTTATGGTTTTTAAATTTCTGTAAGTGGCAGAAATGGCCGCTTACAGTGTTCCGACTTTAGGGGGGACAACGATATTTAAATAGAGAAAGTAGGAAGAGGTAGCGAACAGGCAAATGCCCCCAATCCCGTGATTTATGGGATTTTCCAGGACCCTACTGGTTCTGTGCATCTAGACAGAGGTGTTACTAAGTCTATGGGGAAGGTTTAGTGTCTGGAGGGAAAAGGATGACGAAATATGTCATTCATCTTGAATCATTAAGTTTTACATTAAATGTTACGAAAAGAAATACATATTTTTATATCTTGAGTTCGAATCTCAGTGTCGCTAAAGACCCGCTATGTGATTAGGGGCTGATGCAAGCTAAAATCTGTCAAGGTTCGAAGTCCTCCAGTTGGCGAGGTGATCGATGATCGGAAAGGGAGTGTCAGCTCAAGTGCCCCCCCCCCCATCATATAATCGTGGCTCAAAATGACAAGGAACGCCACCCATGCGACGTTAACAAACATTCCGAATAGGTTTTAATATTATTATTGTTTAGATTTGACACGAGACCGAACACATACCTTATTATTCAATCATATGTTCTTTATCAGAAGCGAGTGCACCCCAAGCGTAGATAAAAAGTAAACATCTGTACAGTACACTGACAAGATGGATAAGTAAGAACCGGAAGCTATACAACGCCCAATTGATTGGGGCCGCCGCATCCAATAAGCTTTCAATCTGTTCTGCTCTTTTCCAATTACCGACATTTGCCCCATTCAAACTACTTCGACCCGACTCATCATTTGTTTATTTTTGCTTTAGAGTGAATTATTATCCAGTGAGTAAAATATCTCTCGAAGCAAAGTACTCATTTCGATTCAAACTTTTCCAAACAGTTAAGCATTCTCGCTTTTTAAAATGAATGTGTTATATCAATAGCCTTTTGTGGGTGCCGCAGTCCAAAACTGTCATTCGATTGAACTGAAAGGGGAAAAAGCTCAAACTAAATGTATTATAAATGAAATGATTAAATTTAACATGCCACGCATTTAAAAAACTTAGTAGGTGCATAAAGATTAGGAGTTAAATATATTAACATTATATATAATTCTGAGTTGCAGTTTCGATAATTTTATTTAGTTAATGTATCAATTCCGAACAAAATCTTCTACAGAACAATTTTGGTTTTTTAAATAAATATATAATGCGCGTTGATCAAAACTTCAGTCGGACAGTAGTTCCTGCATATTGAGTAATTCAGAGAATTCTGCGTGAGATTGAAACTAGGATTTTGAGCAAAAACTCCTGTGTTATATCTTCTGAGGATTTATCATCTTCCTTTTTAAAACATTATTCTGCTGAAAACGCTTAAAACTATATTTTTCACGCAATTTGTTTGAATTTTATTTAAAAATATGAATAAATACATTATTCCTTTTCTTTGAACGCAGATTTCCTACACTATAAAAATGTTGCTCATATGGTAATGAATTTGTTGAGGAAACTCATTTCAAGCTGTGGGCCTTTTAATTTTACTGGACTCCACCAACCTCTTTATTAAGGAATTCGTTTTTTTTTCTAATACTCGACACAAAAAAAGCAATTATTTTTAATATCACCCACAATTTAATACACTTAGAACGATATTGCAGTAGTTTTGTGGAAGTAAGTGAACTGAAAATAGTACATCACAGATTTTCTTTATTACAATGAAAAACAATATGTTTATCATTAGAAAATGTTTTAGTACCCATTCATATCCCCCAAACAGTTCATTTTTATAAATTTTTTCAAAAAGAACAGTTTTTATTTAAATACTCAAATAGTTCGATATAATAACACTAAAAACACTTATATTGCGATAAAAGTCACTATGCATCATACTGAAAATAAAATGGAAATTTAATCAGAAATGTTAAAATAATATGAATATAATTTCTTTATTTTAGATGCTTAAAAAAGACAACATAAAAAAAAATCCAAAATATTAGAGCTAAATATATATATGATTGCTTTCAATAATATACTTGTTATTATGGTTCTTTAATTTTTCTCTTCAACTAACTGCTCTTTTCCCACTTATTTGCTTCCAAGATACAGATAATTTAAATCTTTAGATAATCTTCAAAATAGATAAAATGCGGAAATCATTAATAATTTTGGATGAAATGGATAAAATATTTAAAACCGCGTTTGAACAAGTTTCTATTAAACAGGGAGGGAGGGTGATAAGGCCCAAAAATTTTAGCAATTCTCACATGCTTGGCTGCCAAGATGACGGTGGCTATCTGGGATCTGTCGCCCCATTCCGAGAGGAAGGTCATGGTGAAGGCCTCCATGAACACCCATCGCAACGAAGCTTTCTTCACGCCCCCTAACTCCACGTCACTTTTCCACTAGGGGAGAGAAAGAAAGGAAGCATTCGTTAGAAAAAGATCATCTTTTTTGTCCAGGAGCTACTGTAAGAAATTCAGTAAGAAAAGTTTAAATAATTGCAAGTCCTCAAAATTGTACAAAAGCACAAGTCGACATCAAAAAGGCAATTTATTCTTTTCTTACTTCTACTTTTCAAGTAAAATATACAAATATAATGAAACACTTTAAAACATGAAGTAAAATATATGTTTGTTATTATTTAAAAAGAAAATATATATTAAAAGTAAAATTTATAGAGACAAACGCATTTTTTTATTAATTTAATCAAGAATTCTTTTATTGAATATATTACTGCAAATATTGCCAAAGTCTGTTTTTACGCGTGATTACTAGTAAAATAGTTAAACATCTACGATCATCCGTCATGCTGTGTTCTGACCAGTGGTAACTGGCTATCACTGCAGAGCCTTAAGGAATTACACAAATTAGAATTTTTGCAACTTTTTAGCTCGAACACGCACACATGTTCAGTCTACATATATGCCCGATGAGGATATAAATGTCTATGATGCAGATGACTCATCTTTACTGGAAGAATCTTGACCACATCTGAGGAATGTTCTCACTTTTTATCCTCCCACAATAAATAGAAACCATAAGTGATAATTTCACATTTGTGTTCTTACATATACAAGTGTAATAATGTTTTATCATTTTAGTGAAAATTTTTAAATCCATAACACTTTTTATAATATTTTATGCTTCAGCAAATGCGATGTTATTGAATTTTAACTTTTAGTATACCTAACTTTTTACAGTAATCTATAATCCATTAAGCATCTGGTTTTAATACTGTAAGCGATTGTTTGGTACAGCGTAGCCAAGCCTGGCTTTGCGCCATTAAAATCAAACACTCAACTCAGTGTGCAACAACTCAAATGAAATCGGAAAAGGATGAAATCCTTCAGGGCTATTTTCCTGATAATGTCGGTGATAATTCCACAAGACTTATCCTCAGCGCAAACAAAATTAACTGAAAATTCAGAAATAGTTACAATACGTTTTGTTTTATTAAAGACACTTGAGAGAGATGGCATAAATCAGGCACAAAGGATGTTATAAATAATCTGTACAACAAATCAGGATTTGATATTTTCAACTAAAAATGCTCTGGTATAGTAAACAAGGATAAGCAAATAATACTTCTATGCCAGGGCCCAGCCAAAGATTTCTATCAACAAAATGCTTCACAAGTTTGTGTAAGAGTAAAAAAATCACAGAGGTTAAGCTCTATTTCAAAAAAGTCAAAGTAGTTCCCCATGTAAAAAAAATTTCAAATTTATTTCGCAAACACTGTAAATATTTTAAAATCCAATGATACTTTATTTTATACCTTGGAAACAATTTTACGCGATTCGGCTAGATCATACAGATGAATAGTATGAATGCGTTCTTGCTAAAATTTAAATTCGTGTCTTTCTCAACCTCTGTAATAAGAACGCTTTGTAAGATTGAGGAATTATGGAAGAGTTCCTACTTCCCATTTTTATTGTAATTAGCCGTAAAAAACGAATTTTGGATATTTAAGGTAAGGTAAACATTATATCATTTCCTAAACATAATGAGTCATTTGTGAAGGGTTGTAAAAGTATTTTAAGGAAAACCTCCCTTAAAAACAACCCTTCACTGTGAAGAAAATCCGGATAATGTTTTTTGGCGATGGTATTTCGAAATAAATATGCGAGTTATAACAAATAAAATTATCAAAAAGAAATACACAATTATGAAAAGTAATAAAATTAGTGCAACACAACACTCCAATACGAAGGAATGAAATCCAAAAATACGTTTGTGATTCTAGACACCCCGAGAGAAAATTTTTCTGTTGGTAGAATATTGTCTTATGAATACATTAAGTTGACACGAAAGCGATTGATTTGACTTTTTTTTTTATTTGGGGAAAGAGGAAGCGAGTATACTGGTAATTACTCATGAATGTGAAGGGGAAAAAATCTATTCAAAGCTTATCTTTCACTTTCGGAGTTGATAAATGGTTTTTCCTTTTATGGTCTCTGAAGCATCCTTATAGTGCTTTAACAATATAATCAAAAATAATATATCGTTGCATGAATGTATGAAGTGAATGTATGAAGTGAAAGCTCTCCAATAATTCCCAGAATTTTTTATTCAATTTTATCCTGCAACACTCAAAAAAAAAAAAAAAGATTGAGTTATCTAAAAACATAAAAAAAAATTGAAAGAATGAGACAGAAAAAACAATTTTCTTTTTTATCTCCAGCCCTGTGTAAAAATATGTAAAAACTAAATTTTTTCCTACAAGTTTTCTGTTGATATTTTCGACATAATAGTTAGTATCTCATTCAACAAGAATGAGAATACGGAATTTTTTAAAAAAAAAGAATAGATAATGTTTTAAGAACAGCTACGGTATATACAGTTAGTATTTGATATATAGTATTTGATCCCAATATCGTTAGCTGCAAACAAAATCAAAAGAGAAATACATTCAAATCCCTCCGATTAAATATTATCCTGTATGGTCCTGATGCATGCAAAACATGTTCATGTAATCGCATCATGTATTCCTCTGGGCAAGATATCAGAAGATGACGATAAAAAAACGATTCAGAACTTTTCCTGTTTTTAACACAAGAATTGCGAAAAAATCACAATAATTTAACACATCATACTAAGTAGAACTCGAAGTTACTATTGAATAAGTAATCGGAAGCATTTCTGTAGGCACAATTTAAGTGAACTAACTAAAGGAAGCCCGGGGCGGAAG
Source organism: Trichonephila clavata (assembly GCA_019973975.1). Taxonomy (NCBI): domain Eukaryota; kingdom Metazoa; phylum Arthropoda; class Arachnida; order Araneae; family Nephilidae; genus Trichonephila; species Trichonephila clavata. The sequence continues at coordinate 43,994 of BMAO01013853.1, forward strand.
CTACTGTTAAAGAGGAGGAGACGATTGGTGTTTTCCTCAACTCAAGTCACCCCATTCAATCCTCTTATCGTGGTGTGAATTCAAAGCCAAAGGTTTTTTTCACAAGAACGGAAAAAGGTACAAAAACGGGTTATTTAATTACCGAACAGGATTACAAGAGACAGGATGCTTTAAATGTTGCTTAAAGGATCGCTTTCTTTTAGCCCTTGAGAATCAATTATAACAGGGCCACTCATTTCTACAAATACGTCAGAGAAAAAAAGGTATAAATTCACCCCGAGAACAGCATAAAACTCAACAAATTGGCAGAGAAAAGCAGTTCTTTTAAAGATAGATTTTATTGTTGAAATGTGTGCGGTATACTAAAAAAGTTATATAAATTGTATATTTAATGAAGCTTTTTTTATCGTTCGTTTGTGTAAAGAGATGAAACCTGCTCAATATTACAAGAGAGAGTTCTCTCGGATATTGTTACAGTTCGAAAGACAAAGAGCACGTTTTGCATGCTCGCCTTGAATAGTGAAAGCCCTTACTCCCATCTTAGTCTCCACAGTCTTTTGCACTTCTTCCATCTCTTCTTTGCCGGCGTCGCTGCTCATCATGTAACCTGTTTTAAGGGGAGAGAGCGCATTTCGATTAATCTCGCAGTGAACAGATTTAAAAAAAAAGATCCTTAATAAGTTTCTATCTTTTCTCAAAATTTCTTTATCACATTTTTGAAAACGTACTGAACTTTCTATGCATTTTGTGTTAAATATTTTTGATTTAAGCCTTAAGAAAGACACATAAGATAAAAAGTCATTGTTTATAATAAATTCAAGTACAATACATTTTCATAATTTTTTTTTTAAAATTGAAACCAGTTCCCAAGCAGCATTTTATATGTAACAACTTACAATTAATGTTGTAACTAATTTAAAGCCTAAAAAACTTAAGAAAGAAATCATCTGTAATAGAAAACTTAAGAAATAAAGAAATTATCTGTATTAAACGTTAAGGACCAAATACTTTTATGCATTAAACATAGCTCCACAAGAATTTCAACATTACTATGCTTTCCCCCTTATTAGATAACCGATCACCAAGTAAAATGCTTTAATTTGCGCAGTAAAAATATTAAAGATTTCTTTTAGAAAAAACTGTGTCATTTTTCAGTTGTAAAACCATTGCTTTTATATAACAAATATTGATCCTACAATATTAATAAGAAAAAATTATTTTTCTTTTCCGTCGATTTTCAGAAGTTGCTGCAGAATACGTTGAAAGATGTGTCAAAGTATAGCTAAACTTTCAAAACGGAATTAACAATATTCACTTATGGATTTTATATTTTAAAAAGAAAAGATTAAAGTTTATCTTTAATGAAATGCAAACTAGATGTCCCTACCGGTAGGACGCAAATTTTGGACTACCAACAATCGAAGTGCACTTTCAAGATCTACAGTTTATAAGAGAGAAGGCTTGAAGTGAATCATCAAAATGGGTGCTCCAACAGAAGTTACACGAGTGGAAGAATGCTTTCGTCGTCGTAAATTGATCCGCCGTGTGGTCAAAGATTATATATGTTACCGTAAAATCCGTTATTTTATAGAATATTTCATAAAATACCTTAACTGACATCGTTAAAGTGTATAAAATTATTGAATTCTACTATTTTACTAGGTATTCTGTAGAATAACGATTTCTTGATCTTTAAAGTATAAAATACAGAACTCGAAAGTTCTTTGAACTCGTTCTAGCTGCTGTTAATCAGTTTTGAACCGCTTAGAGCTGTTTTGCAATGACGCGCGCGCGTGTGTGTGTGTGTGTGTACGCATGCTTCATTCTCTTGTTTTTAAACGTAGAATTTAGGTGGTGAATATACAACTCTATGTTAGCGTTTTACATTTTCAATTATTAACAAACATTTTTGCAACCTGTTTTCAAGCAATGACTGCTGCAATAATGGAAGACTAACTTGTAAATAAGAAAGTTCATTGCGAGAGATTTGATTCTCTTTTTAAATAATCGTGGAACACAAAGAAAAAAAGTGTTGCACTTACTCGTGAAAAATTCTTAGCTTTAAAAGCAGAAGTGAAACGTTGTAAAACAGCTCTAAATAAAGTACCATGTGACTATATATATATATTTTTTTTACTCCAGCATTAGAATATCCTTGAAGTTAAGTGGTAGAAAAATTAATTGTGTGTGTGTGCCAGTTACAGATGCAAAACATATTGCTTCCCCCACCATCTTTCTGTTTAACTAATGTTAGCAGTATGAACAATTATAAGTTATATCATTTTCTTTTCCTTGTTATTTATCAATTAATCATCGACAATAGGGATGAAATGTGTTTTTCGAGAGGTTTCAGCTATTTACGATCAATTAATTTATAAAATAAATTTGAAATTGTTTATTTTTCACTTTAACTGTCTATCATTATTTATTTTATAGAATTATAGTAAAGTATGAAATTTTTCATCCATTATATACTTTAACTGACTTGTCTAGTTATTTCATCAAATACCTAGCTATTCGATGAAACAACAGAATTATATACTTTAAAGGTGACATATATATATCGAAATCAATTGTGCTTGAGGTAATGCATAAAAGGCTTATGCGCATAAACTTCTGCTTGTAACATCTGATGATAAGTCTCGAAGTCGAACATTTGCCGAAGAAACGTTACAGAAAATGGAGGATGGTGAAAAATTTTCTACAACGTTTCGGATGAGACAAAATTTCAGGCATTAGGTTGTACTGACAATATTCTTTTATGGGGATTAGAAATTCATCCTGCCAAATTGGAGAAAACAAGAGACTGCCCTAAAATAGACTTGTGGTGTGGTTTACAGCACGGACGAAGGCTCTTACGAAGAAAATGCCCTCTGACCTTGATATGCTTGAAATTTTTGCCTCTAATAGAGGCAATCCAGTATCCTTCTCCAGCAGGATGGGGCCTCACCCCATAGGAAGTGCGAAAGGTTTCAGATGTAAAGAGTGAAGAACAGGAGGTCCAATATATGGTTATCACCAACATCCCCTGCCATAACACCTTAAGTGGATACAGGAAAGACATTGCTTACGAAACTCAGTTTGTGACACTTATTCAGAAGTCGAATTACAGCTATCCTTCAGAGTCTTGATCCTGCATTGCTTCATAAAACATAGTGTAACGAATTCGAAACCCATTCTGAAACTCTAGGCGGCAATGCGGACTTATCCGAGGGAGTGCGCCTGCGCGAGTGCTACGCCTGGGATTTTTTTCGGTGATTACCTCTCGACGAGAGAGGTCGTTTTAGCTCCCCCAGCGAGTTCAATGTAGATATTTCGATTCCGGTGATTGTCTCGTAACGAGAGAATACGGTAAGCTCCAGCAGTGAGCTTTGTGAAGAGACAATTCAGTGAATATCTCTCTAAGAGAAATGTATGAGCTCTACCAAGGAGCTTTACGTGAACGTTTTGTATCTGCCGGAGGCACAGATGTTTTGGATGCCATCCTGACACATTCTTTAGTGTTTCCTCTAAAATTCAATCATTCTGTCACAGTGGCCCACACAAGAGGGTCCTCGGGTCCAGACATCCCCTGAATGCCTTGATGTTTTTTTCTCGATTGATTACAATCCTATGTATATATTACGAAAAATTAACTAAGTATTGTTATTAATAGTTAATATTATTAATAAATGCTAATTATTCATTCAATAATTAATTTTTTACTGTTTTTTGTTCGTGAAAATTGACAAAATCAACTGAATATATTGGGTGGTGTATTGGAGCATTAATGAGAATAGTGGACTTTCGACCCTAGCCCCCCTCCCCCTTGAAAATTTCCTGTGTGCGCTACTGTTCAGTCATCAAATCTATATATATAAAGGAGGAAAGCGACTCACTGACTGACTGACTAATCACGAAGTCTCTGGAACTATTAAACCTACAGACTTGAAATTTGGTAAACATGTTCCTTTGATGGAGTAGACATCAGCTAAGAAAGGATTTTCCGAAATTCGAAACGCAAGGGGCGTTACGGGGGGTTAAGGGCTTCAATAATAATTGTTTCCATGTTTAAACTACTTGATGTACAATCTTGAAATTGGGTAAGCGAATTCCTTTCAGGGAGTAGAGATCCGCTACAAAATGAGTTTGCTGAAAATCGACCCCCAAGTGGCGTTGCAGGGGCTTAGGGGGCGTTATAGATAATTATTTCCATTTTTAAACTATTTGACGCACTGTCTTTAAATTTGATATATAGATTCCTTTCGTAGAATAATGATCAGTTACAAAACGGGTTTTGCGAAAACAGACTTCTAAGTGGCGTTGCGGGGATTAAGGGGCGTAATAGATAAAATATATCCGTTTTTAAACTACTTCACCTACCTGCTTGAAAATTGGTAGGTAAGTTTCTGTCCTGGAGTAAATATCCGCTACAAACTGGGTTTTGGGAAAATTGCCCCCCACGGGGTGTTGCGGGGGGCGGGGGGTTTAAGGGGCGTTATAAATTCCTATTTTTAAGTTATTAGACGTACAGTCTTGAAACTTAGTAAGCAGATTCCTCTCATAGGGTAGAGATACGCTAAAAATGGGTTTCGTGAAATTGCCCCAAGTGGCGTTGAGGGGACTTAAGGGCGTTATAGAAAATTATTTCCATTTTTAAACTATTAGACGCACAGTCTTTATATTTGATAAAGAGATTTCTTTCATAGAGTAGAGATCAAGCTATAAGAAGTTTTGTGAAAACAGACCTCTAAGTGGCGTTTCAGGAGAATAGTGGCGTAGAAGATAAATATTTTCGTTTTTAAACTATTTGACCTACCTGCTTGAAAATTGGTAGGAATGTTTCTTTTCATGAGTAAATATCCGCTACAAAACGGGTTTGGAGAAAATTGACCCCCAAGGGTGTTGCGAGGGGTTAAGGGCAGATATAAATAATTATTCTTTTTTTAAACTATTAGACTCACAGTATTGAAATTTGGTTAGAAAATTCCTCTCATAGAATAGAAATACACTGCAAAATGTGTTTTGTGAAAATCGACCCCTAGGTGGTGTTGCGGGGGGTCAAGTGGCGTTATTGATAATTTTTTGCATTTTTAATTAATTGGACGCACAGTCTTCAAATTTGCTAAGCAGATTCCTTTCATAGAGTGCAATTCCCCTACAAAATGGGTTTTGTGAAAACAGACCCAGATGTGGCGTTGCGGGGGCTCAAGTGGCGTTATAGACAATTATCCCCGTTTTTAAACTGTTAGACGTACAGTCTTGAAATTTGATAAGCAGATTCCTTTCGTAAAGTAGAGAACCGCTACAAAATGGGTTTCGCGAATATCAACTACTAAGTTTAATTTCGGGAGATTAAGAGGCGTAATCGATAAATATTTCCATTCTTAAGCTACTTGATCATCCTGCTTGAAAATTGGTAGGCATGTTCCTTTCATGAAATAGAGTTCCTCTAACAAAGAGTAAAACGAAAATTGACCCCCAAAGATGTTTGCGAGGGGTCAAGAGAAGTTACAGAAAAAAATTCCTGTTTTAATTGT
>BMAO01013853.1:111380-150515 GCA_019973975.1 Trichonephila clavata
TTTCCAGGTTTTTTGTAGCATAATTTTAGGACAAAGCATTACAGGAGATACAAATCCAAATGGATCAAACACTTTGTGAGTAACCGATAATATTGTGCGTTTAGTAATTTTGTCGACATTTACTTCTTTCAACCAGCTGATATTTAGCGAAAAACAGTCTTCAATTTTATTCCATTGAAGGCCTAACAGATCTGTTTTGAAGGATCTTCCATTTTCTGTTAGTGAAGATTCCCAATCCCGCAGAATGAAACCACCTTTTTTTAATAACTCATTAGAAACACTTATCACTCACTGCAAATCTAATTCACTGTGGACGCTGGTTACAAGATTGTCCACATAAAAACTCTTTAAAAGACAACTAGTTACAAAAGGATCAACATCAGTATTTTGCTCAAGATAATACTTCAATACAGCTCCTAGTAGAAAAGGACTGCTGCGAAAACGAAAAACTACTCTGGTATGCCAAAAAAACCTGTAGTCTTTGCAAGCCTTATTTGTCCACCATAGAAATCACAAGAAGTCTCTGTCTTCTCTACAGAGGCTAATTTGCAAAAAGGCTTTCTTTATGTCTGCGATTACACCAATCTTCTATTCTTGAAAACGCAGCAAAATATCAGGAATGAGCTCAATCAAGTTTGGACCACTATGTAAATGTAAGGAGTCATTTAGTGACGGATGTCCTTTGAGTCGAGCAGATGCATCAAAAACTGGGCGAATAGGAGTTGTCTTACTAACTTTGATAACAGGTCTGTGAGGTAGATAATTAGCAGGCAAATCTTTCTCTTCAATTGGTACTTCTTCGATAATTCCTTCACGCAGCCATTCGGAAAATATGCCCTCATAACTATCGTACAAATTTTCATGAAATAACTTCTTGGTTGTGGTGTCTAACCTTCTTTTAGCTTGCTCAAAATTATCAGGTAAAGGCACACAGTTATCTAACCAAGGCAAATGAACTTCATAACGATTATCTTCATTGTACCTAACAGTTTGAAGAAAATTTTCAGTAGTCAAATCCTCTTGCTCTTTTTTAGACAGCTTTTCAATAGGATCCTTGATTCCAATAGAATGCAGTTTCCAGAAGTCCGAAATGTCAAACTCTTTAGCGAAAAGTGATGTCACTAACATGGCATGCTTGTAGTAACTTTACTATCAGGAACTTTCCCTAACAAAGTCCACCCAAGCAAAGTTTCAATGGCTACTAATCCACATGGTAAGACACTACGCTGACCGATTAAAATCTTTCCAAAAAGATCAGCTCCTATAAGCACTTGTACAGGTTGTGGCTTTTCTCCCACATCACTTAATGTTATATCCCTTTCTTGAAGCTCTTTTAACCAAGGCTCGGAGTTCACAGGTGATACATCATTACAAATAGCTACCTGATCCAAAGCTGCAAAGTTGCATGCAAAATTGTTCTTAATATTTTTCAACCTAATTCTGTAACATGTATGTACAAATTCTTTAGATTTAATCCCACCAAACAGTGAATGTACCAGAGTTTCTTTCTTTACAGGAACGTATCCCATTTCTTCGGCAAGACTCTTTACAATATAAGACTTTTGCGAGCCGGTGTCCAGAACAATTCGCACGATTTTTTCTTTTTTATCTGATATGAGCTTGCACTTTAGAGTCTGTAAAAACACTTTAGGACCCACACTCAGGTTGGACATGTTGACCTCATTGAAAACTTCAGCTTCTTCCGTCTTCTTGAAATCATTTTTTCTTGACTCGTTTGTTTCGCACATCAAGGGAACATGTTTCTTCCCGCAAATTACACATCTCAAAAATGAACGACATTTTCGGACGGGGTGACCGGGAGCCAGACAGGCAAAACAACAATTTTTTCCCCTCAAAATCCTTCGTTTTTCATCTAAACTCATTTTTTGTGCAGAAAAACAGTCTGCACTGGGATGAGTTTTCTCGCAAAACGCACATGACTTTTTGGTTTTTATGAGTATGTGGATTGGTAAAAAGACCGGAGGCAGTGGGTGTTTTATTTTGTTTTACTCTTGGTTCAAATTTCTTATTTCTAAACCCAATATTGTCTTTCTTTTTGTTTAAACCGAAACCTTGCATCGCCAAACAAATCCTTTCTTCTAATTCTACTTCAGATTTTAAGAATTGTAGTAAGCTACTAAGCCTTTCTTGTGGTTCGCCACTATGATGGAAATCAGGACCTCTTTGTCTTTGCCATGCTCTTAGTATATCTTCCGGTAAGCATGACACAACCAACGGATGAAGTAGAGCAGCACTTTTATCCGTTGTTACGCCAAGTGTCTCTAATGCCCTAATCTGAGACTCCGAATGGTCACACAGCGTACATAAATTAACAGTCGAACTTTTCGAAGCGTTTTGTAAAACCAATTTTAATAGCTCGCAGACATAGAATTCTTTAAGTAAATCAGTTCGACCAAAACGCGATTTTAAAGATTCAACAGCTTTGGCGTAGTTGGCGCCGGTGGGTGGAAAACTTTCCACTACCTCCCGAGCGCGTGAGCCGCTAACGGTTGCTTGCACTAAATACTGAAATTTATTTTCTGGTGCTATATCAACATCATTATGAACATGTTCGAACTGGCTCCAAAAAGGTAACCAGTCCTTTAAATCTCCCGAAAAATGGCGTAATTCTAACTTAGGTAAGTGAAATTTCTTTTTTACACTACCTGACTCTGGAGTTTGATCATCTAGAGTATGTAAAACTGTCTGGGAGTTTAATCTCGCCAAATCCAACTCATGTTGTCTTTGTCGTTCTCCTTCTTCTTCTTGGCGCTTTCTCTCTTCTTCTTGGCTCTTTCTCTCTTCTTCTTGGCACTTTATCTCTTCGTCTTGGCGATTTCTCTCTTCTTTTTTCTGCCTTTCAGAAACAGTTGTGGCTAGTACGGTTGAAACAATGTCCGGATCATTTTTATGTTCTTTACTGTTTAAAATTACATCTTTCAGTGTAGATATGGTAACCTTCAATGGTAAGTCCTCATTGATCTCTTGACACAAATAAATTAGGTCTTCTTTCTTGAAGCTTTTAACAGATGTAAACATATTGACACTTAATAGTCCTGTCACCGAACGCCAGATATCGTAAAAATAAAAAATAAAAAGTTTCTTGTATTGAAAATTAATACTCCAAACTATTAATACTGCCAAATCTCATTTATTTCACAAATTAACATGCCAACTAGAGTCCAAGACTCACCTAGATATAAACAATTTTTTCATGGAATACTGTTAATTAAACAAAACAGAACGAGCACTTCCTTGTTGCCACAGCGTACAAAATAATATACCTTTTCAATATCGTTCAGTTCACAGTGACAAAAAACTAAACAATGATAAATAAATTCACGTGAACAAAATAATAAATTTTAATAATTGTTTTGCTTTTAACATAATAAACTGAAATTTATAAAGTGGATCTCACATTACCAGTATATAAAAAAAGTTTCTTATAAAAACTCACAACAAGCATATTACTAAAATTAAAAATTCAATTGACTTAATTTCAGTAGTTTCTGAAGAAGTTTTTTTAAAAAATTACCTGAGTAACGCAGTAGAATTGCAGGCATTTTGTTCACTATTGTCTAAATGAGAAAGATCTGTATAGTTCTTATACTGGCTGTAGGATTGCTGAGGGTCATTGGACATGTCTGTTTGGCTTCCACCAGCAACAAGGGATTGAAATAAATGACTAGTTGGCATATCTCCTGTGCTGGAGCTAAAAAAGCACAGATTTGTACTTTAGCAATACTTCATTTATTCTGAATTTTAAAATAATCTTACCAGCTACTAAAAAAAAATTGGAACTAGATTGATATCATGGATTTACATACCAAGCAGCACTTAGCGCGATAAAAGAATCATGCCATGTCGTTGGAATGGAATCCAAGATGGCGGCCTAGCAGTAACAAATTGCCAGGAAAATAATTTTAAACTGTTTTGAAATACAATGAAATCTATTTCAAATGAAGAATATAGGAAGAGATCGAGATTAACCAGAATCACTCAATAATAAATATCAATATAATATAATTTAATAAAAATAATATTTACTAATAGTAATATTATACAGTATATACTAATGTTACAATTTTATATTAATCTTTATATACAAAATTCCTGTGTCACAATCTTTGTCCGCTATGAACTCCGAAACTACACAACCGATTTTCATATTATTTTGAATATTCTGTGTCATTTTGTCCAACATAAAACATAGGATAGTTTTTATTTCAATTAATGATGCCATAATTTTTTTATTGCCATAAATGGAAAGAATCCGAGGAACCAAAAAATTTGCAAAATGTCACAATATGCATGTGTGTGCAGAAGCAGATTTTGTAGACAAAGATGCACGAAAAAAGAGTGCCTAGCATATTTTGAGGCATGGAATTTGAATTTTGAATCGGTTTCCAATAATAATTTTTTGAAATCCTAGTAACTTTGCAAGATTACACTAAAGCTCCCTTCTAGGGAGTGAACTTGCAGGTTCAGGGGCACCGAGAGTAGCCCCTGATTGCATCTATGGGCACAAAACAAGAATCTGAAATCAGATTTCAGAAACTCCTGTAACTTTTCTGGATATTGCTGGAATTAGGTGGAAAGGCTTTGCATTTGAGTCCCGTAACTTTTCCGGATATTGCTGGAATTAGGTGAAAAGGCTTTGCATACGAGTCCAGCATTCGGATTTTCATTCCCTCTAGCGACTGAACTTTTATGAGCTGGGGCATTAAAAGTAAGTCCCGTAATAAAACAACTCATGATCGACATTACAAATACAAAGTGATAAAATGTATACAGTAACCCCAAAATTATAACAACAGTAAAAAAAAAATTATAGAAAATTTTTCAATTTAACTCTTTAGAAGAAAAAACAAATAAGGCGTGTTCAAAAAATAAATTTTCATGTCTAAATAAATTACTCTAAGTTTTGTGCACATGTATGCAGATGATTTTAATATATATATATTCTTGACAAACTTCAGAAGTTATCAATTTACCTGCAAACACAAAAGAGCAAGAAATTGCAAGTACTCCCAAATTCTAGTTCTTGACAAAATGACATAAAAACTTCAACACCGTCATTGTATCAAATTTGGGATAAAGCTAGGTAATTAATTCCTAAGTAAAAAAAAATCCACAAGATTCAACAGGCTTTCAGAAACAAAACAATGCCATTACATAGGTAAAGAAGCAGAAGAACTTCAAAGATTGCTGCACATCATAGAGAAAGAAGCATATTTTGCTAGACTTTAAGCATTCAGAAATGAGACTGCCATTGATATAGTTAGGAACTCAATGAAGTAATATCATTAACTACCAACCACAGAACTTTCAATAAATTTGTTAATTCCATTTTGAATGAGAAATAGGGCTACAGGAAAAAAAATTACAGTAAGATATTTTTTAAACCTGCTCATTCTTTTCATTTTCTGGCCAAACACAACACAACTATACTTTGCCAAGCTTTCTATTATTTTGACACAGCTTCATGTGACACAGTTTTTTCTTAAGCTGAAAATGGGACTGAAAGGGACAAGATTTTCAGTGCACAGAAGACATGCAGAATGCAATGAACCAGTTGAGTGCCATTTCACTGCTACTTCTGCTGTTGATATCATTGGAAGTGCAAAAAAAAAGATAAAATAAAATTCAAGGATTTGCCTGAAGATATAACGGAAGACGAATATAGTAAGCATTTCATGTTATCCATTAATGAGGACAACATGAATATCATTTACTTTAACACTAAACATATCAACACTTAATACATACCTATTTCAACTATAGCAAAACTAATATTTTGACAGGTTATGGCATGTTTAGAATTAAATAAATAGTATGTAGATAAGAAAATCTTTTTATACTCATCTTTTCTTCACGCATATTTTTAAAGCTTTTATTTTTACATCCACATTGTGAATTTTGATCTTATTTTTGTATTAAAAGTGCATGTTATATATTCCTGAATATATGGAACTTTTTAGGATCATTTTAATGAGTGTGCTTATTTAATTTCTTCAGATAATTTCCTTACAGTTCAAAGAAAATGCAAATAGATTTCAAAATACTATTTTTACCACTATAGTTTGTATCAATAATGCATAAAAAATATTCTAAATATAACAAAACAATACACATATATATACTAACAATACATACTTATTTTAAATCAATAATTTCAAAACCCAATCCTTCACACAAATACTATTAAAATGGGACTATACCTTTGAATACCATATTTGAGCTTGACAGCGGTATCATAATCAGGTGCTTGTCTGTACATAGGTAAAACAGAACCCACTGATTTTGTCTCCTGTCCTCCTACCTCCTGACTTTTGTAGAGAGAAGTGTCAGAGGAGGAGGTATGCTGCAAGGATAGGGATGTGGTGAAGTTTTGTGAGAGATGATTGAGTGTACTTTGTGAAGAGAGACATAAGGTACTTGTGTGAGGAGAAGGAAGTTTTGAGGAAGAAGGCTCTTTTTGACTTCCTTCAAGCAGCTGGCTGCTGCTTTTTGGAGTGGCAATCCTTTCACTGTAACGGCCATCAGTGTAGTAAACACCTAAGCCATCTAAAATGAAAGCAAATTCCCTTTAAAACAAATCCTTTTATTCAGAGTTTCACGACATAAGAGCTAGTTATGGCTTAACTTCAAACATTCATCTAAAGCAATGATTCTTAAACTGTGGTCCATGGGCCCCTGAGAGTCCCCAGTGGTTTTCTAGGGGATCTGCAAAGGCTTCATATAATGCTAAGATTTCCCTCTTTTACAGACTCTGAAAGACCTCATGGAGTAATTGAGATATGCCATACTAGACTAGATAACTAAATTGGCCCCAAAGAAAAAACTCAACTAGAACATGTATTTCAATGAAAAATATTATTTCAGTTTTTTTATTGTTTGCAACTACATAGTCATTACTGCAACACAATATTTTCAAAAAATAGTAGACATATTCAAAGATTAAAAACTGGATTCACAAAAACCCACCAATACGATAATGACCGATTACATCAAAATCTTGGGATCCGCTGCAATCAAAAAGTTTAAGAACCACTGAACTAAAGTATAAAAAACAAATTTACAGATATATTTTTAAAGCACTTAAAATTTTAAAAACAAGATTTTAAAATATAAGAAGATTTATTGCAAAAAGTAAGAATAAAATCTTAAATTCAATATAAGAATCCAATTTCATTTACAAAAGCAATCAGAATTTTTATGGAGTATTTCCTCCCTGCCCCCCAACCACCAATTCAGATAAGGTTAAAACCAATACATGAAAAACATTAAATGCCAATTAGTAAAGACGACAGTCAAGAGTAGAGTCCATTAGAAAACCAGACTTTTAAAAGAATAAATACTTAGTTTATTAAACAAAAAATAAATCTATATAAATAAATAAAAATGAAGTGTCTGTTTGTAATTTCAAATTAGCAGCTTTTTACTAAATGCATTTAAAGGCATATACGGTACTTATATCAAAAAATCATTTTTTAAAATTTTTGTCTGTCTGTCTGTTTGTTCCGGCTAATCTCGGGAACTTCTGGTCCGATTTTAAAAATTCTTTCACCAATGGAAAGCTACATTATCTGCGAGTAACATAGGATATATTTTATTCCCATGTTCCTACGGGAACGGGAACTATGCAGGTAAAATGTTGATGTTGCTTACTCCCCGCCAAGTTGGCGCAAAATTATGCATTTGCTCAATAATGGAAATTTCGAGAAATATTTTTTCACATTTGTAACAAATAACTGAAACATAGTGTTATTTAGCATCTTCACAAAAAGCAATTTTTTAAAGGGTTTTTTATGGTTATTATTTACGTTACGTTTGTTAAATGTCAAACTCAAACTTTGAGAAATATCGCCAAGTTGGCTAAGAATTTAAATCTCAGATATTTTAATGCAAATTTTCTCCCACTTTTTAAAGAGGGTAATGAAATAAAGTTTTAGCGAATTGCGTGCGCGTGATATTGAAAATTCTATGGTAATATTAACTGACAGTTTCATAAAAAGTTTTGATTACTTAAGTAGTTTTGATTAGTTTGAATTTTTTTAACCTAATTATACAATATTCATATTTTGCCCAAAATTTTTCACTTATACTAAACCTAGATATTTTACATAGAGGTATTACATTGAAGATATACTATGGAGTCATCCATACAATGTTTCTCGCCGAATAAAATTGGGGAGCTTTATGCAATACTTATTTCATCTTCGGTCCTTCTAATCCTCAAACCTTTTGGAATAAGTACAAAGACTACATTTTGGAAGATATTTTGTGACTAAAAACAACCAAATATGCCTTTCAATGAACAAATCTGCAACAAAACGCAATAAAGGTTTTCAGAATGGTTAGGAAGAAGCAACATGATTTTGGAATGATTAGCCCTAGACGTGTCGACAGAAATGGCTTCGATAATGAAATTACATGAGAATTAAACTACGATTTTATAGCATTGCAGCATCAAGTAACAGAATTTCCCCCTCAATTAACTCCAGAACAAAGTCACGTTTTTCAACAAGTGTTACGCAAAGTAGAATACATCAGTGGTGCACTCTTTTTTCACGGAGCCCCTTCTTCTGGTACAGCCGCGATTTTACTGACCAAAGGTCGTACAGCACATTCCGTTTTAAAATTATCGCTTAATCTTGCATTTGAAGATTCACTCATCTGAAATTTCAGAAAAAATAGCTCTCAAGGCTGGATGCTTCCACAATGTAAGCTTTTAGTGTGGGATGAAAGCACGATGTCTCATAAGAAAGCTATAGAAGCGTTAAATCAGACTCTTCAGGATTTATGAGATAGTACAGATATTATAGGAGGAATGGTAGCTTTATTATATATTGGCTGGTGAATTCAAGCTTATGGGGAAAAGTTGAAAAATTCAGTCTGAAAACGAATATCCCACGGAGTTCTTAAATTCACTTAAACTTTCGGTTGTACCCTCACATAAACTTCAATTAAAACTAAATGTACAAGTTATGCAAAATCTCGATGCTACTCAACTATGTAAAGGAAGGAGACCTTGGATCACAAAACTGATCCAGAATATACTTGGTGCCAATATTTGAACATATGTCATGAAAAGGGATAGTGTTATCATACCTCGAATTCCAAGTATCCCCACTGACCTACCGTTTCAATTCAAAACGAGTTCAATTTCCAGTTTTACTGTTGCTATTAACAAAGCTAACATTTCAGGTAGCAGGGGTGCATTTGGAAAAGCAATGACTTTCCCATGGCCAACTATATGTAGCTTGATCGGTGTGTCCAATGCCCAAATCTTCACACATTAGCAACTGAAGGAAGAACATAATGTGGTATACAGTAGCATCTTAGAATAATATTCTGTTTTGAGCTCTTTTAAAGAGGAATTATATATAGTAGTAGGAATTATATAGTAGAGGAATTATATAGAAGAGGAATTATATAGAAGAGGAATTATATAGAAGAGGAATTAGTAGATACTTTCGATTTTTAAAAATATTAATAGTTTAAGTTATTGTGAATTTTTGTTTTTAATTATTATAATAAATTACTTTTTCAACTTTTTTAAACTAAGCTCAATTTTAGAATTTTTAAATTGTATTGGTTCCAGTCAAGCAATAAAAAATATTACCATATTGTATTATTTACTTTCTAATGATAATGATTACGACTTTGACAGTTATTTAAAGACATTAACGCGAGCGGAGCCGCAGGTAAAAGCTAGTAAATAAATAAATGAATTAAAAAGACATGAAGATTTTTCTCTGGTGAACTAATAAAAACAAAGTTCGTACATAGTAACAAACATAATGTAAATTTGCACAATATACTGGTGAAATGCACAGCTACAGAGAATTTCAAGGTCATGAAAACAAAATTAAGACATTGGGAGACAGCAGATTAGCATGATCTTAATGTGAACTAACGTCCTACAAGAAAAAAGTAAAATAATGAACAGAACAAGCAACATGCATTAAGAGCATTTGGGAGGATCTTCATAAAAAAACAGACGCCTGCAAGTAAAATAAATATGTCAAATGACAGGTTCCAGATTGTTATTTAACTGCAAATTTCTTGAGATTTTTGCCATACTTTTTCAAAACAATTCCAGATAACATGTTTCATGTCACATAGCAGGACAACTAGCAGAAAGGAGGTTGTTGCTGAGTGGCACACAGCCCCCTCCCTCATTACCTATAATAACTATGTGGCTGGGGATCCTTTAAAATTTTATCTCAAAACCCTTGTGACATAGCTAATATAAGGTGGTGAATATATCACACACCATAGGATTACAGATTATTGTAAAGTTTAAATGCATCATGCTTTCAGTATTGATACAGTATTCACGAGGGCTGTTAGAGTCTATTAATTAAAGAGCACAGCGAATGACAACAGCTTCAACAGTAAAGATGCCCCTTGTTCTAGCCAATAACCATGTGTAATACTCTTAAGATAAGTTACCCTGCAACAGTTCATGAATTATTAAAGAGTTATGTTGCAGTTTAAGAACCAACACATAACAACAGAATTACTCTAAAAATATTATGATACTGTTAAATTAAAAGAGTAACTGATATTATAAAAATAATTTAATACAGATATGAAAAATCTTAATGAGTGAATTATATCACAATAAAGAAGGGGAAAAAATTCCCATTAAGAGGAATTAAAAGAAAATTTTTACCCAGAGAGTCTTGACTTTCCTGCATTGCATGCTGTGACCTTGTTTCCAACTATAAGAAAATAAACATTAAATAAATTATATATGGATTTGATTCAAAATGAATGTGGAATTGATATAAAGATACTCACCTTAGCTACAGAAGATTTTCGAGGCATCACATTAGGAGTCCTTCAAAATAAAAAGCCATTATTTAATAAAATATTTAATAAAGGTAAATATACTGTGGTTTGTAAAAAATGCAACACCATGAAGAAATCATCACAATTAAACGAAATTAATGCACAAATGACTTGTATTAGTATAAATAAAAGATGAAATTTTCAAAGCAAAACAACAATATTAAGTGTCGGAAATCAGTATTTGGTGTAGCCACCACGCGCTGCAATAAGTGCTGCTATACAAAGTAGCATGGAGTCAAACAGATTTTGAATGTCCGCTTGTGGAAGAGAATTCCATATTGCTTGTATGCGCAGCAAAAGTTCATCTTTTGAAGCTGCAGGACGCGGATCACGAGCGAGACGTCGATCAACCAAAACCCCCACGTGCTCAATAAGCAACCTGCTCAGCAAATAAGCAAGCCAAGGAAGAAGTTGCGGATATTGGGCTGAACAGAAGCCTTGAACAGTCTTTGCAACACAAGAGCGTGCATTATCCTGTTGAAAGATAGCTCCATGGATGCCTTGAAGGTAGGGAACGTCTTCAGGCTGTAACACTTCACGGGTGTACCTACCACTGTTACTATTGAGATTACCATTCATTTGTAGCAAATTGGATTGTCCATGATACGAAATTGCACCCCAAACCATAACTCTGGGTGTTAGGCTACTATGTGATTCGATAATGCACTCTGGTAGGCAGCATTTAACACGAATGCAGCCATCATGGTCCCACAAATTGATTCCTCTGAAAAGACAACTTGGTGCCAATCAGCTTGCCAGGCTATGTGCTCATGAGCCCATTGCAGACACAGCAGTTGATGGTTTGCCGTGAGGAAGATCCTGTGTAAAGGCACTCTTGCAAGCAATCCTCGATGCACCAGATGTCGACGAAGCCAACATAAGTACACCTGTATCAGTAGACCAACATGCTTCCAACTGCCTGGAGGAAGCTGTACGGTCATTCACCGCCATGCAGAGCAGGTGTTGATTATCGTGTGCTGACACCACCTTCTATTGTCCACTGCCAGTTTTTTAAGTTGTTAGGTGCTAGTCGGTCCACTGCTTTCAAATTCATATCAATGTGGAATTGTTCCGCTGCCTACAAGCTCCTATTGCGCGATAGGAAAATCCTCCTTCTTGAAGGCCGATAATCTTCCCCTGCTCAAACTCCATAAGTTGTTGGAATTTCTCTTTATTTCATCATAGAGGCATACTTAGGTCTCACTAAACGTTTGCCACTAACAAATAATCATTAACTATTTTCAACATCCCTCTACAGCCCTCTATTAATATGCTTTCAGCATCAGTTCAGAGGGCGCTGTGCATGCCATGCAAGCGCAGTGGCTCTGAAACTTTACTATTTTATGTAGCATCTTATAATTGATATTTGCAGCAAAGTTCATTTAATTCTGATGATTCCTTCATGGTGTTGCATTTTTTACAAACAGCAGTGTACATTTAAAACAATATATTTAAAATAAATTATACTTACAAATTTGGTGGACATATATCTGTTACTTGCTCTGAAGGAGAACTGAAAAAAATTATAGCGATTAGCAAGAAACAGAACAAAAGTTATTGTTTGACAGCAAAACACAGATGGCATTTGATCAGAGGATGAAAGTAAAAAATATTACATAATATATATCTTGAAAACATACATCTATTATACATTAAAAAACAAAAAAATTATCTTTGTCACCACAATACACAATTTTAAAAGCATTTTAAAAATGGACAAAACATTTTATACAAGTAGTTAAAAGAATTTGCAAGCTTAAAACAAAAACTAAACTGAACTGAGCTCAACAGCCCATGAGGGCCAAAGCCCACTGTGTTCATCTCAGTGTTCGTGACCTTGGGCAAAAATGCATGAGCAGATTTTTT
Organism: Trichonephila clavata; assembly: GCA_019973975.1. NCBI lineage: Eukaryota > Metazoa > Arthropoda > Arachnida > Araneae > Nephilidae > Trichonephila > Trichonephila clavata. The sequence goes on from BMAO01013853.1 coordinate 124,110, forward strand.
GGTCAGGTGATCAGTCTGAGGTGAAATCCTCAGTGTTTAGTTCCCAAGCAAGCTTGGTACTTCCTTCGAAAGCTGAATTAACCTTGTTTAGCCAAGGGTTTGAGCCCTGGACCAGTAGCATGGAAGCATGATAAAGTACATCTCAGCCACTGAGCTTCACATCTTAAAAACAAATTTCAAAAAATAAAAAAAAATCAACATATAATTTTAAATTATATTAGAAAGTCCCAAAATGAACATGAGAATATTTCATTGAAATATTCTATTCATTTTATGAGACCCATTATGATTAAAAGATAATCACATTTTTTTCTGTTTCATTTATTAAGGAACTAGCTGTACCCTGCCACGCGTTCCTGTGACTCAGTATGCTTAAAGAGAAAGCCCATGTTTTCAGTATGTTTAAACAATTGCATTGAAGGAATGATTTTTTATAAAAAAAACGTATTAATATATATACACAAAACTTTACTTAACTGATATAATTTTGTAATTTGTTAACAAAATAAAGTTATTATGATTTATTTTTGTCCTTATGTTATGAACCTAAATTTAATTACATTGTATTCACAGTGGAGACCTCAAGTTTGAAGATAAATTTTAAATGGCTCTACTCTGGATTCCTTGAGGGCGATGGGTTAGTTTTACAATGTTTATGGATATTTTTGTTAAATCAGATGAGCGTTCACAAATGCACATTTCTCCAAACAATATCAATTGGAAACATGGATTGCATTTCCTGATGTTATATAGCAGGGATGGCGAACCAATGGCATGCATGCCACTGATGGCACACGGCACAATATTTTGGGCACTCCACCATTCAAAATAACAAAGTTCACTATGAAGTATTACGAACAAACACAAGTAATCGGTTGCTGGTTGGCAGGGATTTGATTACAGTCACATTCAGGGCCGGATCTACGTATGGGCTTAATGGGCTGCAGCCCAGGGCCCCCCAGGTTCTAGGGGCCCCTTTCCCTGCTGAAGATAACAAACAGGAAAAGATGCTTACAATCAAAATAGTATTAAAATAACAAACCCCCCAGTAAAAAATACAATTCAAAAATAAAAAACCCGAAATACCATACCAAATTCATTTTTATTTTCGAGAGCAAGTGCAATTTACTTTTGTTCTTCCTCCCTACCACCGAATAAGCGGAAATTATAGTAATTAATAGACAGAGGCTCTATATGATAGGACGGTGCTGATGAGCATCGAGCACTTATACAAACGTAGTGGAACTTTTTCTGTAGCCATTTATTTTTGTGCAGTAGAGGTGCAATCAGGTTTTGGGCCCCAAACCGGATCTTACAAAGTGTTGAAAAACCATAACACAGCATAGGCTTTTTGGGCCTCCTAGAACCTTGGGGCCCCCGCAATGCAGGGTGGCTACATTATGCCACTGAAGTGAAAGGGAAAGGAACTTAGCCAAAGAAAACGGAGAAGCACAACAAGCAAATATTAATGAGGAAAATAAGCAATATCTTGATGACCAGCAGCCTCCTGAAAAAATGTGTCTTTCAGACAGAGGACATCAGTAATGCCCCGACCTAAAAGTGTTTACAAAATGTTGGGTTTGAGTTTAAAAAATACGTTGACGTGGGTTCGTGGCCTAAATTGCTAAGTAATAATTTTATTGATTATATCCTTTCACATGAAATGAGTTATTTTCAAAATAAAAATTTAAAAAATATATATTCTGTTTCGGTAAGAGAATACAAAGGACAAAAGAGATCATTTTCGCGTGCGTGCGCCCCAATAATCATTTCATTAAAAAATTTTAAAATGGTTAAGTGCTTGAAAGATCTTGGCTATGTTATTCAACTAGTATTGGTAGTGTTTTTTATTTAATCTTCAAACTTTTTTCTAAAACAAATTCTCAATACACAACCGAATTTTCTGATTGGAAACACTTAACAAGCTGCTTAGAAAATCATGAAAATTCTATTGAACATAAAAATTCAGTGTTAATTTGGTTGACACGAAAAGAAAATAAGTCTGTTTTACAAGGGGAGGGCATGACTAAGGAAATTCATTTGAGAAGGAGAGTTTGTGTATTAGCAATACTCCTTTAGAACAGTAGTCTTTTTAAACTCACGAAACCCTTAAAATTTGACAGTGCTTTCGTGGGACAACTAGAACTAGAAAGTGTTTCCATGGAACCGCATTTCAAACACATATTTCGAAGAATATGTCTGAAAGTAATATTTATAGTAGATCAACATGTTATACAGGCACTTCATGCAAAAGCAATTAAAAAAAGTATTTGAATTTATTATTAAAAAGACTCTAATCAAATTTTTGTTAATATAATTTACTCATTAATAATATTAATATATGATTCAAGTGTCACCTATCCATGCATTATATTTAGTAACTGCGATATGTGCTTCCTTTTTTTCACACGAACTGTCGAAGTCTAGGTCTTTTCAGATTAAGTGCAATTGCATTACTTATTCTGAGTAGAATTTGCTTTTATACATTGTTTTGTTAGCCACTTACGTTGAAAAACACATTTCACTTACACTATGTTCTGAATGGCATTAAAATGTTTATAGATGTATGAGAAATAGCGTGTATTTTGCACGAGAGAGAATTTGAAACCCAAAATTTAGAAGCTGTTCTTGCTTAAATTTAGATTTTAACATCAACTCTATTAACATGTTGTTCGTTTTCCTTCATTATAGGTGTTGTTTTCCACTTATGTAAAAAGGTGCATTTTCCATTAGAAAACTATTTAGTTTTTGAAGACATTGTGCTAACTAATTAGCATAAAATTATCTCATGGAGCCCGAGATAGTAAACAATATAATATTCACAATCTAGAGTAGAAAGTATATATATAAATTTAAACTGTTTAATTATTCTTTTATTATTTCCTAATAAACGTTTAAAAATATTGAAAAATAAAGTTATGATATATGAAGACAAATTTTCAGTGCTAATGAATGGAGGGGGGATGAGCTATAGATACTTGTAAATTGTAAACTTCATAGAGAACATGAATCCCTTTTTGCATACACATTTGTTTCTTCTAGATTTCTTATTGTGATTCGTGGAACCCCAGGGTAACGTGGAACACAGTTTGAAGACCACTGCTTTAGGATGTTCAATCCTCAATGTAATAGAGCCGAATGAGCGGAATTTGGAGAAAATAGCAATCGAAATTCCTACTACAATTCATTTTATACAATTAAGTTTTAATCAGCTCCAGCGATGCAGTGGCATATGTGATAGCGCACCAGCTTCTTTTGCGATCGGTCAGGGTTGAATCGCTCGGTAGAGAGACTTGCTTTTTTTCCAATTCATTTAGTTATTTTTACAATTAAGAAATTTTTCTTATCAAATATTTTATATAATTGTAAAATAATTGCAATAATAAAACATCATAAACAATTTTACATATTATAAAACTATTTTTTTTATCAAATTATAAAATTATTTGTAATACATTTATAAAATATAAGTTAAATATTTATATAATTATAGTAATTGTTTTAGTTTTTAAAATATAAAATAATTGCATAAAATATTTACTAAGCATTTTTTTAAATAAATTTATTTTATTGTAAAAATAATCAAATGAATTGATAAAAAAACAAAGCAAGTTGATTGCGCTTCTCGAACCCTGACAGACCGAGCGAAATGCAGGTGCACTACCACATATGCCACTGCATCGCTGGAGTTGAATAAAACTTAATTGTATAAAAGCTAAGTATGAATTTCGAAGGCTATTTTCTCGGAACCATTATTGAATATACTATCTCAAAATTTCTATTTGACGCTATTATATTGAGGGTTGAACATCCTAAAGGAGTACTACACTATTACACAAAATCTCCCTCTAATGAATTTCCTTAGTCATGCCCTCTCCGTTGTTAGATAAACAGTTACAAAGGCAACTAACAAAAGATACACAATATAATATTACCACAATGTCCTCAAACATGTTATTGCGGTAGTTTAGCTATGAGAGGTTTAGCATTTAGAGGTATGGAGGAAGCATTTGCTTCTCCTCATAATGGTAATTTTATGGGTGCACTGGAACTGCTAGCAGAGAGCTCGAACCATTCATTCGTGAACATTACGACTGTGAGAATTACGACTAAAATCGTTAATATCGTACTTACCAAAAACTATATATTAACAAATAATCGAGATCATGGGCAAGCAAATAATTAAAACAATTACAACTCAAATAAATAATGTTGATACAAAGTTCTATTCTATTTTGATGCATTCAACACCAAATTTGTCCCACAATGACCAATTTGCTATTGTACTACGATATTGTTTTCGAGGAAAAGTTTATGAAAGATATGTCTCATTAATAAATATTAGTAGTCACACCGGATTATACATACTTAATTCTCTACAAGAATTTTTAGAAGCAAATGGACTGCTATTGGATACTTGTAGGGGACAGATATTTGACAATGCTGCCAATACGTCCGGTCAATATAATGAGATGTGCAGTTCTTCTGAATGAAAAAAAAAATCGCTAATTATGTGCCATGTGCTGCACATTCTCAGTCTGGTTGGTGCAGAATCAATTAAGGTTGCAAATGAAATAGTGAACTTCTTTGGTTTAGTGCAACAATGTTTTCTGTTCTGCTTCGACCCGTAGGTGGAAATCGTGAAATTAAACTGAAAGTTACCCCCCTTAAAAAGTTTAAGTCAGACCAGATGGTCTTGTCACTACGATGCTGTTGAAGCCTTAAAAGATAAATATAGTAATAACATAAATATTCTTAAAACATTTAGTGACAATGAAAATAAGAAAATTGATTTCCGAAAAAACGCAGTAATTTTTTTTAATAAATTTTCAAAACTCGAAATTGCCATTTTAATTATATTTTAGGAAGAAATTTTGCAAAAATTTAATTTTTTCAGTTAATAAACAATTACAAACTCCTCGTTTGGACATCTGAGAAGGGAATAGTGGTTGCAGTAGCCTAGTGGTCAAGGTATCGGATCGTGGCTGGCATGTCATGAGTTCGAGCCCAATACCACTAAAGCCCCACCGTGTAGGGGCACGATGCACATTAAATCTGTCGAGAGCTCAAACGTCCTTCCGTTGGTGTGGTAGTTCGGAGAGGGGTTGTCAGCTGAGGTGTCGTCCTCGTCACTTGACCATGGCTCAAAATTACGAGGTCTGTCGCCAAAAGCCCTCGTGTAGCTGAATAGTGTGGCGTTAATATTCACTCATTGTGAAGGAAATAAGTTAATTATGTCATTAAAAACGTTTATAAGCAATGTAGATGAATCAAATTTAAAAAAAACTAAAGGAGTATCAAGACCAGTGAAAAAATTAAGTCCTAGTGTAGAAATACAATATAGTGATGTGAACAAGAGACGGGTTATTTCAAAATTTGCAGATAAATTGACAGAAAAAACTTTGTTTGGAACAGACAATTTTAAAAGGGACACGTTTATTGTTGTGTTAGATTAGCTAATCCTTGATTTTAATAGAAGCCAAGTATATACAGAATATATAGTAAGAAATCAAAATTTTTGATGGATTTGCAAGATCAAAGGAAGGGGAACGTCCACCTGAAAAGCGTACGCGCTATTATTGATTACTATTAAGATGATGTAGACCAACATTTAGTAAATGAAGGTGTTATATAAACTCGAAACTTATCTAAAACAAACTGAGCTATCCTATACTTGTAGTGATATGTTAAATTTAATTTCTGAAAAAAAACTTGTTGACGTTTTCCAATTTTGTATACCATTTTAAAGATTTTAATAACACTCCATATTACTAGTGAAGCGGAGCGTGCATTCTCTAAAATGTCCTATATAGAAATATAGGACAGTGATAAATACTAGACTTATTTATTTATGACTTCTTTTTATTAATACTAATCTCACTAAAGACATAAAATGTGATGAGCAAATAAAAGAATTTGCAGCACAAAAGTATAGAAAAGATTTTTTTTGTAAATTATGTTATTGCTTATAATGTTTTTTATAGTTTGAAATAAAAAAAAAACCTTAAGTTTCATGTATTTTAAATTCTCTCCCACAATAATCTTTCTAAGGAAAATAACAAATTTTTTAATTATTTGGGGGCCCCCAGATATTGTTAGCCCAGGGCCCCCAAAGGTCACGGTCCGGCCCTGGTCACATTTAGCTATTTGAAGAAGCTAGCTTATGCCCTTTTAACTATGTTTTCATCTACCTATGCTTGTGAGTCATGCTTTTCAGATATGAATAACAGACTCCCTTAGAAACCTATTGGCAGATGATTCCAATTCAATATGCATTCTGATAAAAGCGACATCTTACAATTCTAATATAAGTTATTTGTCATTTAATCTACAACAAAAGAAGTCTCACTGTTACTTAAACATTTACTACTATATACTGCAAAATGTATTTTTTTGTAGTAAATAAAAAGTTTTGAGTTTAGAATTGAGTTTTATTATTTTCCCAATTATCACGTCAAAATTATTTGAAGGCAAGTCTATACCTCACTAAGCATTTCCTTAGAAAAAATAGTAAATTAACCCATAAAGGTTAGCCACACCTGTTATATAGGAAATGTTTTGATTCCACAGTATATCTAGCAAGCAAAGTTTTTAATGGCTCTGGTGGTTCTCCAGGATGAGACAGTTTAATTTTTCCAGTGGTACAAAACATTCCTTTTGTTTCTCCTTTAAATTTCAGAGCATTGCAATAAAGATACACTTCAGTTATTGTGCTGATGTGAACATGCTGGCTCAACCGATAATCTTCCACTGGGTTATGCCGGAATGCCAGGTGACTAATATTATGTGATTGTTCAATACAAAATCATGTTTGAGGCTGATGTGCTGTTTATGTTTGAAATCTTTCTGCCATTCGTCACCTACTGTGTTCCTTTTGTTGAGAACAGAGCAAATGAGATCTTGCAAAACATGAATGCTGTGCTCACAAATGTGCATCCTCAAGCCTGGCTGCCTGTTGCTCTGCTGCGCCCTCAGCATGAGCCATTCTTCGTTTGCTGATGCCCGTTCCTCCTCATTTTGATGTGCAATTATACTTGTTACACTACTTTTGCCTTGTGAGTATGATGACCTAAGTTTGATTTTCTGCAAGGCATTATTTTCATATAGTGAAGCTAATTGACTGCACTTAAAAAGAAAAAAAGTTAAATCAAAACCTGTAAAATTACAAAAAATTAAAAAAAGGAAAAATCAGGAACAAAAAGAAAGAGAAAAAATAAAAAATGCTAATGAAATATTTAACTTCTATTGTACATCAATTGACACAGCCCAATTCCAACACAATGAGAAGCTGAAGATATTTTCAATCGAATATGCAAGAAAAATTCAAGTAATAAACACGGATTTTGCAGCAGAAATCTATGACAAACTATTGATAATGATAGAAGACTTTTGCAATTTTCTATTTGATTAGCATTAGCAATTGTTATCAACAAATTTAAGGGCCTATCTTTGCAATAGAGTGGCTTATATCTAGACACAGACTGCTTCACACATGGACAATTATTTAGCATCACCGCATAGCCAAATTGCGACCATACAAATCACACCATTTTCCACCCAAATCTGATTTTTTATTCATAAAATAAATGTTAGAATCTTTGTTTAGATACTAAGGTGCGATATGCGTAGCACCAATTTTGTTACAGTGATGCTAATACCATTGTGTGTTCCAGAGCAGCAGTCACCAATTGGTGAGAAATTTTGGATGGTTCACAGAAAAATTGGGACATTATTTATACTTTTATGAGGATTCAGTTTAAAAAAAAGATGAGCAACAAAAAAAAAACATTTTATGGATAACAGATTATACTTTACGAAAAACTTTTAGTTACCACTTTTAACAAATTTCCTGAATTAAGCAATTTTTTCAGATTTTCCATCAAAATTTGGAAGATAGCTTTGGTAACCATAGTAAATTTGTGGCAAAACAATTCAGTCTGTTGATTGTCAGTTTGTTATTGCTTTTCATGAAGTTTACTTTCTGGCTTATGGAAATGTAAATATAGCTATAGTGGTCAATCCTATTAGTGGTCCACAAATTATTATTGCTGTTGGCAACTGCTGTTCTAGAGTAGGCACACCAGACAATTTTTGTATCTGCACAGACAACGAAGCAACACAAAATGTCTACTCATAAGCATTGTAAAATTAATTTTTACCTCAAAAAGAGCCATTTAAAATTTATTTTCAAACTTGGCACCTCCCCACAATGTAAATAAATTTCGATTCATAACTATCGTAAAAATAAAAAATAAAAAGTTTCTTGTATTGAAAATTAATACTCCAAACTATTAATACTGCCAAATCTCATTTATTTCACAAATTAACATGCCAACTAGAATCCAAGACTCACCTAGTTATAAACAATTTTTTCATGGAATACTGTTAATTAAACAAAACAGAACGAGCACTTCCTTGTTGCCACAGCGTACAAAATAATATACTTTTTCAATATCGTTCATTTCATGGTGACAAAAAATTAAACAATGATAAATAAATTCACGTGAACAAAATAATAAATTTAAATAATTGTTTTGCTTTTAACATAATAAACTGAAATTTATATATAAAGTGGATCTCACATCCTCCCACCTTGAGATGTGGAAGTCCCACAGCTCAACAACTATATTAGAGATCTAGCCTTTTGGGAATTTTAACAGTCCGTCCTAGTCTTGGCTTGTTTTGAACAACTGCATAGTCGATGGAGTTGTCGTCAGAACACTTAGGAATAGCATTCTTCATAGAGGCTATTTTTGTAGATAATGCATTTTTGTCTGGTGGAAAAGACGAATCATTAGAAGAGATCTCTAAAGGGAAGACGCGCTGAATTGGACGCAGAATTTCTCTGCGAGATGTTCTAAGTTTAATGAGTCGACACACACCGTCTTTCCCTGGCAGAATTTCTGTCACTTTCCCCAGTGGCCAGTCGATTCGATTGGCGTTGTCACTTTTTATGAGAACAATGTCCCCTGGAGTTATCATCGAAGCTCTAGTCTTTTCCGGCCTCCTTATCAAAGATCCAAGATATTCGGACCTGAAACTCTTTCGAATGTCCTTCTGTAAAGCTAACCTGTATTTGACACGATGGTTGAGACTTTTATGATCTGCCGCATCACAGTCTGGAACACCAAAGTTTTTGATATCCTGCAGAAACATCGCAGGGGTAAGTGGAACAAATTCTGAGTCACATTCGTCGATGCAAGTCAAAGGGCGTGAGTTCACTACAGATTCACAATCACAAATAACTGTTGTCAACTCCTCAAATGCCAAACTTGCTCTTCCAAGTATTTTTCTCAAAAGACTTTTAAGAATACCAATTAGTCTCTTCCACCATCCACCCCACCATGGTGACGAAGGGGGATTAAATTTCCACTTAATTGGACGAAGAGCATTGTCGCTACAAATGCGGCTTCAATCTAAACTTCTAAGCAAATTGGAAGCTCCGACAAAATTAGTGCCATTATCACAGTACAAGGTTTCACATCGGCCTCTCCGAGCTATAAATTGCCGTAGAGCTAGCAAAAAGCTTTCGGTCCATAGCGATGAAACAAGCACTAAAGTGGACAGCTCTATAGACGGCGCATGTAAAAATGCATACCCAAGCCTTCTTTCCATCTTTTAAAAATAAAGGTCCCGCCAGGTCAATTCCACAAATCTCGAACACGTCTGCCTGTCGTATTCGATCTTCAGGCAAAGGAGCAGATACAACATCACAACATTTAGAAGAAAATCTTTTGCAAACGACACATTTTGAGATAACAGAATGCACTGTTTTTCTTCCTCTCAAAATCCAAAAATGTTCTCTCAAAATATTAAGAAAAATTTGAGTTCCAGCATGATTATTTTTGATATGGTGAGAAAATATTAGTCTTTCGACAACTTTATGATTGGACGGGAGAACAGCTGGTTCCCTAAAATCTTCTGTATCCTGACGGAAAATTACTTTCATCTTGAGCCGTATTATTCCATCGGCATCCTTATACGCACTCAAAGTTTTTAGTTTTGCATCATGCTCATTCACAAAAGATTCCGACTGGACCAATTTTATCACTTTTTACTGTGCTGCCCTGTATTCTTCAGCATCCAAACTTCTTTTTTTCTTAGCTGAACATCGCATCTGCAGCTCTTTACAAATCTCAAAATATATCCCACTAACTTCACAATGCTTTCATATTTTGAAAAGCGCTGATAAAACCAGCCTGCAGATGAATCTTGATTTACAGACACCAAAGCTAATATTGAGCTTTTCCTTTTCTCTTTTAGTGTATCTCATCTTCATCAAACTCATATTCATTGCATGGTCCTTTGTCTTCAAATAAAGTAAGCCATTTTGGCCCCTCCCACCATCTAGTTTTCACTAAAATACTTGCTTTGCATCCTCGGGAGGGTAAATCAGCTGGATTTTCAAAGCCAGAAATATGACGCCAAGAAAAAGCTTGGCTAATATTCCGTATTTCTTGGACTCTGTTATTCACGAAAATAGACCAATTTTCATCTTTAATGATCCAGTAAGAACGGTAGTGGAATCACTCCAATAAAAACATCTAATATCCGTCCATCCAACACAGATTTCGTTAATCTTGCTCCCACCAATGCAGCAAGAAGCTCTAATCTTGGAATTGTAGCAACTTTCAGAGGACATATTCGTAATCTCGAGGCTAAAAAATGCACCTTTCCACATTCTCCCTCTTGTACAAGATACGTAACTGCGGCATATGCATCTCTACTTGCATCACAAAAGGTATGAATGGAGCAGTTCTTCATATTTTCTGGATTAACGTTGATCCAGCGAGGAACGGTAACATTTTCCAATACTTTTAGTTCCCTAAACCATTGTAAAAATTCATGTCGAAGGGATCCAGTGATTTCTTCGTGCCATTCCAACGATAATTTCCAGGTTTTTGTAGCATAATTTTAGGACAAAGCATTACAGGAGATACAAATCCAAATGGATCAAACACTTTGTGAGTAACCGATAAAATTGTGCGTTTAGTAATGTTGTCGACATTTACTTCTTTCAACCAGCTGATATTTAGCGAAAAACAGTCTTCAATTTTATTCCATTGAAAACCTAACAGATCTGTTTTGAAGGATCTTCCATCCTCTGTTAGTGAAGATTCCCAATCCCGCAGAATGAAACCACCTTTTTTTAATAACTCATTAGAAATATTTATCTCTCTCTGCAAATCTAATTCACTGTGGACGCTGGTTACAAGATTGTCCACATAAAAACTCTTCAAAAGACAACTAGTTACAAAAGGATCAATGTCAGTATTTTGTTCAAGATGATACTTCAATACAGCTCCTAGTAGAAAAGGACTGCTGCGCACGCCAAAAACTACTCTGGTATGCCGAAAAAACCATAGGAAACGAGATATTTGCAAAAAACCGAATTTTTTTACCATTGACCTTGAGTATCTAAAGGCGCGGACACAAGATTTTATGAGACTTTTGAGACATTATTTAGAATGACAAAATAAAGGTCTATACAAGTTTGCAGCTTATTATCTCTCATTCTGCAGTTGACCCTTTTTTTTTTACTAAGATGACTGGGCTATTAGTGGAAAAATTCACAGTCAAGTGCAAAAAAAATTTTATTATTATGTAAAAACTGCCACAGAATGGTTTTCTCCTATTGAATGCATATTGTAGCAATTGTGAATATCTATGATTTTAGGTAAAAGGTCAACTAAAAAAAGAAGAAAACGTAAGTACCAAAAAAAATAATAATTACTTATTAACTTAATTTAGGATCACTGGAAAAAGATAAAATACTCAGAAGATTTAAATTGATATGCAACTTGTTTGTGGAGAGATTTTGAAATCACGCCAAACAGATCCATAGCGTACATAATTAAAATTAGTATTTTACATATGAAAATTATCCAAAGTATATATCTCAAACTTGAAAATAAATTGAAAAATGAAATACAATACTAACATTAGTTGATATAAAAAGAACTGAATATCTTTATCAATGCGAAAGCATAATTTGAAAAAATAATTACAATCTTATGACCACCTGCTTCCTTAATACGTATTTGAGCCATGTGTCTGTATTGTGCTCGTTCGCTGATACCTATTCTAATTTGATGTGGAATTACCCCTCACATTGCTTTTGCTTGCCCTGTGTGATAACCTTAGTTCGATTTTCTGCAATGCAATTTTATGTACTGAAGCCAACTGACCATACTTAAAAAGGTAAAACTAAAAACGAATGAAATTGTGATTACTGGAGAAAGATAAAATAGGTGGAAAATTTCAATCGAAACAATACTCATTTGTTTGGATCAGTCGGCCAGTCTTATGTTATCGTCAAAACTATAAGAAATTTTAACTATTTGGCAGAAAAACAAGTAGCGTACAGAAATCAAATAAAATTTTCATCTTCACTTAGTAAAGAGAAACAAATTTAGCTTAAAATTACAGAAAAAAAAACAAAATGTAAGCAAAATCGTAAACATCCCACGATAATGCTATCCGATAGTTGCCAAAACTACAAAACAAAATTTAAGTTGTTGAAAGAATAAATTTTTAAAAAGTGATTTATTCAGGGAAAAAAAAGCCTAATTATGTATCAAAGAAGAAAAAATGGATAAATAAGATAATAAATAAACATAACTATTGTAAAAATATATAATAATCCCGAAAAACTGCGTGTAAAGTAGGAATTTTCGCATTCAGAGAGAGACATGGCAATGTATGACGTCATAAAATTGAAAAATAACTTAAAATTTAAATTTTAAAAAAATGTAGAGCAAATTTTGAAATAAAAAGTACGAAAAAACCCGTCCGGATTCAAATGCAACATTATGTCAACATTTTAGAGGCATTGGTTCAGTACTTTCGGAGAATAGCGGCTTTGAACAAACACACATTACATTTTAAGCACACACATTATAGATAAATACATTCAAAATTACAAGAGAGTTGGCATTTAAACTTTGTAAAATAAATTGCTTTATTTACCTCATAAGTCCTTCATTTTTTGTATAGAAGCTATGCTGCTGAATACAGGTTTTCCAAACATACTTGGCAAGATGAGCATCATCCTTAAAAAAGATATGCAATTTATTCATCAAAATACATTTTTTCCACTTTGTCATTTATTGAAGTTATACTTCTTTTGGCGAGATAGGGAAAAATGACGAGAGTAAATTTTTTCAATGAGCGCACACACTATCACGACACTGATGCGCACGCACACCGTTGTCTAATAACTTTGGAAGTTACTGAGGGATCTTGGCTATATGGGTGTCGATCGAATTGGCATGCCCCCCCCCACATGTATTTGATATCTATGTGCTTGTGGTAGGGATAGGGGAAGGCTTGCACACTAAAATTTCAGTCCTTCATGTTATTCCTATAGGGTAGGAAATTTTCTAACATGCTACGTTTTTGGTGCTAGGGGACTGATATTTGGGGATCGTAATAACTAATGTTATAAACCATATCTGTTGGGAGGCATCACCCCCCTCTACAGCTTTTTGGCCAATATCTCGGCACCCAAGCCTCACAGCCAATTCAAACCTGGCTCATTTGATCTCTCTCTGTCTGCTCTTCCAGTTATTATAATTTCATGCTCATAGGGCTATTTCTTCCACCGTTTTTAATTGTTTTAAACTTTTTAAATTTACAATATCTTTGCTCCTGTTTGAGTCTTGGGCTTCAGATTTGAACCAACTGTTCCACTCGTCGAGATCCATCCAGTCATTTACTTAATTCCCATTGTGTAGGCATGAGGAGGATATATCATGCCTACACAATGGAGGCATGGGGAGGATAAATATCATGCTCCCATGTTAATCCTATGGGGACTGGAAAAAATTTAAACCCCCTAAGGAATTGAGCTTGGGACTTGATTTTTGGAGGTCCGTCATATTTTTGTATTAGTGCGAGCTTTAAGTGGAATTGGCTCCCTCCGGTGCTCCCCCCCCCTACACAGCTTCCCCAGTAATAACTCGAATCCTATGCTACCTTGGTCGACCGCACCAGCTGGATTTGATTGTTCTCCTTATGAGCATCCTAGATATATATTTTTTTTCAGGACAATATAGCCCCATTTCTTCACTCATATTTAACATTTTAAAATTATTTTAGTTTTATATTTTTTTAAATCCCGCATATCTTTGAGGATTTTTGAGCTTCGTTAATGAAATTTGGACCATAAGTTCACCTCGTTGAGCTCTTTCATCTGTTATAATTTGTGTGTAGATAGTGGTCCTGGGGGAGGGGGGCATTATCACTAAAATTAGAATCTCCATGTTATTCCTATGGGGTTCAATTTTTTGATGGCGTCACAATATTATAGAGATAGAAGGATGAAACTTTGGAATCACCTGCTACTCTGTGTATCGTTGGGATGTATGTGTAACCATTTACGTTAAAGTTGCTTCCACCTCCCAGGGGGAGTTAGTTTCATTTTCCTTTCCAAAGCTAACGCCGCCACATTTGCAACTACAGACTCTGGATTGATTTGAATGGATTCCTCTTGTGTTTCCCCACAACCAGGCCGACTTTCGAGTTGGTGGATGCCCTGTTTCTATTTTATTTAATTGTTTTAAATTTTTTAATTATTTTAAAATTACCATAACTTGGGGGCTTTTCACGCGGATGTCTTAATTTTCTCAGGAATAATTCTTCCCACTGAGACATTCCATATGAGGTCTCAGGTGTCACATTCAGTTCACCTCATTACCAGATGCAGTCTGTCCAACCCCCCCCCTCCATGTTATTGGTTCTATTTTCCCTATGCGGGGGTGTTTAAATTTATTTAAATCGTAATTATCTCGGGTTTGGCTGGTCCATTCGATTTAAGGTTGGTATCCTTCAACTCTGCTCGTGACTGCCTTTTGTCCTTGGCCCAGCTTGTCCCTGCTCAAGATTTTTAGAATGTTTTTTATTTTTATAAAAAATACAATATTTTTTACAATCTAAAAAGTACCTATAACAAGTTGATTAAATTTAAATACTGTTTCAGGATATATTTTTCTAATAATGGAATGGAGTTCTCCCCCAAATGCCTTGTAGTTCATAGGGTTCCTCAATTCAAACTGTGTTCCACGAGACACAAAAAAAAAATTGGAAAGAAACTTATAAATATGTATGCAAAATGGATTCACGTTCTCTATGAAATTTGTATAATTACAAGTATCTAAAGCACATCTTATTCATTAAAACTGAAAATTTTATTTATATATAATAACTTTATTTTGCAAAAGTTTTAATTATGTAAAAATAATTTTATTATGATATTTAAATAAACTTTATTTAACTATATAATGCATTATAATAAAAATTTCAATGTATTAATACCTTTTTTTCTATTATTAGTGTTGTTTTTTGTACAAATGTAGGATAAAGTGAAGGATAAAATTTTCAGAAAGATTTTTATCTTGTTATGCCAAAGAAGTATAACTTCTTATGTGCATACATAAGTACACACACACTTTCTTATTTTTTTATTTTAAAAGTAAGAACAAAATATTGTCAATAAACCTTTTTTATAACAAATAATTGTTTCATTTCTGATTCATAAACATTTCCAGTTGTCATAATCTTAAGAAGTTTTAAAAATTAAAACTTTTTTTTAAAGAAGTGTTGACTTAAATGTGAATTCTAATAAAAAGCTGTGATTTTGTGAAGGGGAACTTCTTTTAACAAATATTTACACCAAATAGGTTATATTTGATACATAAGCACTGTAGTGTGAGGCTCTAATAATCCATAGTAATTGTTTTAGATTGGACTAAAATTTTTAAAAGGAATGTCAAACCAAAAGGAAAATATTGATTAAAATAATTAAACTATTCATATATTTACTATTCCAAAGCAAATAAAAAAATTGTGAAGGAACAATTTTTACTGGATTTATACAAAACAATTCTATAAAAGTATCAATAAGAAAGAATAAACTTCTGAAGAGTAAAAAAGTATTGAATAACTTTTCATTAAATTAATAAACCCTTTTTAACTGCTAATACTGTTAAAATTTAACTCAATTTTTAACACCAAATTTAGTTTTGACAAAAAAATCAGTGTTTCATAAATTACATTAATACTAGGATCTTACAACTATTTTCAAACAGTTATCAAAAGAACTGTTAAAAAAAAAATGGCAGTTATAGAGACTACCGATAGAAGTGAAAACTTAGAACTTTTAGTATTAAAATTTGAAATTTCATAATGTTTGAATCAATCAATTTGGTTTTCACATCTATTGATACTTCGAGCAACAACTAAATGCATGTTTATGTGGTTTTTTATCATTCAAATATATTACGGGCTGTACAAGATCATGACAAAATATAAATACAATTCAATTGAAATAACAATTAATATACAATCATAATATTTATGGATAGTATTTGTATTTACTTAAGGGAACCAAGACATAATATACTTTCAAAAAATCGATTTTTCAATTTTAGTTCTAAAAAATAGTGCATATTTTTCTGAACCTAAAAATGTATAATACTTATATGTTTGTTGATAAAATAGCCCTAAAATATGAAAAATAAGAATATAAACAAATGACCACGTCCCTTTTGACCCTTAGTTTTTTTCACTTTTTCTGAAAAGCATATTTTTTTGCATTTAAATACATTTTAAAAAAAACTATTGCACTAAAGGATTCCAGATTTTTTATAATTCTATACAAGATGAATATGCATATAGTGAACCTAATTATTAAAATAATGCCTAAATTTTTTAAAATGGTTTTATGCATAAAAAAACAGAAAAATAAAAAATTTCCAAATTTCAAAGTTCCATAATTTTTTTAAAGAAACTGTACTAAATTTTCACTGAAAAAATAGGTTCACTGTCTCATGTGTATTGTTTTATATATGTGTAAAAAATATTTTGCGTAAAAAGAAGATAATTTTTTAAAAAAACTTAATATACTACTTAAACATAAGTATGTATTATGAGTTCTCAAAAATTATGTATTACTTAAATTAAGTAGGAAAAAAACTTTTCAACTAAAAAGTTATTTTTGTAGTTATACAGAATAATTAAATTATCTTTATTAAGAAAGTAAAATATCTAAGCTCTATTGAAAATTTTAAAAGATATATGTCTCATAAACAAAGGGTCTTATTTTGGCATTTTACACTTCCGAACATGTCTTGGTTCCCTTAAATTTCAATGCACTTGATTTTTAACATTATTTTAATTGCTTGCATCATTGTCATCATTAATTTCAACAATACTTAAGACTTTTTGTACTTTCAATTATTTCACACATTTTGTTCTAAAAAGATACAATACGCTTATTGTAACTAAAGTAAGAAAGGAAAATGTTTGATTCAAATTTATCTAAGTATCGCGTAAAAACCGCATCGATCGTCGTTTTATATTTTGTAGTACTTAGTCTTCGATCAATGGACATATTTAAATTAAGTGTTTCATTTAGAAATTCAATTAGTAGTAGATTTTTATCATTTGCAAAGTTAATATTGAAGTCTCCACTTAAAATCATCGGTACATAATCATATATTTTTCGCCAAATCTTTTTTCAAGTAGTTCAGAACCTTCTTTTGCATAAATCATCAAATTTTCAAATAAAAATTGTTGTATCTGTCTCATAGATTTTCCAGGTGAAATATAAAAGGCAACCATTAATATGTATTGCCCATTCTTGGAATCGCAACGAGCAATGCACAGCATATACACATTGAGCTTTTCACTAAATTCACCATTCAATTTCACTTATAAGATATACACAGTTACGTCAGATACATCAGCTGTATAGCTACAGATATATTGATATAAGAATGTCGGTGATGCAAACGCATGAAATTTCCCCCATTCAAAAAGTGTCTAAGGCGAACAGCACACTGTGTGTGCACCAGTCAGAGCATGACGCGAACCTATAGGATTTTCACCTACCAAAAAGTGCCCAACGCTGCTAAAGAAGCTTTCACTTTAAAAAAAAATCTGCTTTGTCTTTATAAGTTTGTTTAGATTTTCAAAATGAATCAATTTCATTAATTTTGAAAAAATTCTGCTTTTGATTTTTTAATTTAAAACTTTTTCACAAAATAGGCTGAATGAAATGATGATTTGAGATAACCAATAAAATAACCTTAAAATAGAAATATAATTGTAGTGAGTTTTCATGTGTATTTACATACACCCCTGCATTGCAAGGAGGCCCAGAACAACAGGGGGCTCAATGCTTATGTTATGTTATGGTTTTGGAATTCTTTGTGAGATCTGGCTTGGGGTCCAAAACCTGACTTTGCAGAGGTGCCCTAACATTCTCCATTATGCCACTGATCTTGAATAAGGGTTTTCTACCTGTACTCAAAGTTATGCAGGTGATAGGCATCACAATAGGTCAAACAGCCAGGGACTATTCTATTGACAATGCATGAATTTTGAGGGCAGAGAAAACTGCAGAAGCCAACAGTAAAGAGGCCATAACCTTAACAGGGCTGCTGAAAATGATAACTTTGAGGAAATAGAAGGATTGCTCTATGCACCAGGCATAGCTGATTAATGTCAAAACTTTAAATGCATTTTTCTCGAAACCATGTTTTTGAAATTTCGGGGAAGCCCTGACTCAAAACTATTCCATCAATTTGGCTAAAAATTTGACCTGTTATTCTAGACGCACATAGATAAATACTTGGACAATTTTTTTTAATAATAAATTAATTTTTTTAAACAATTTATCAACAAAAAAAAGTTAGATTTTGAGAACTTTTCACGAGTTTGCCTTTTTTTTTTAATATGCATATTATTGGTTAGTTCATAAGAATTAAGTCTACAGAACAAAAATCTCTTTTGATTCCATTTTATTTTAGATGACTAAGCAAGACTGTGTGTTTCCCTAAAACAGCTCACCTTTTTTTCGAGAATTCCCCTTCGACATAAAAAATCATAAACAAATTTATGTAAAATTAAGTCAAAATTTTTTTGTTTATACAATTTAAAATACTAAAAAAACATGTAAAAATGACATAATGATCGTATTTTATTTTCTAATTAAAAAGAATACATGAAAAAACGTTAAATCTGATGATACTAGGCCTCAAAATTACAGTTCAATCTCACTACTCAGTAGCTTGAGCAAAGCGTATGAATTTGTTCTTTTGAATTGCCTTAATCAGCACTGCATAGCCAGGAATATTATCATTCCTGAGCAGCATGGTTTTGTCACACAGTGCTCCACAGTAACCCAGTTACTTAGAGTTACTGAGCTGATTCAACACGGCTTTCAAAATAACCAGGCCATGGGCATGCTTTTCGTGGACATAGCCAAAGCCTTTGACAAAAGTTGGCATGATGGCTTGATATCCAAGATGATGCGACTTGGATTTTTGGACCAACTCATCAAAATTATACACTACTACCTTTCTCGTGAATTTAGTGTAAGAGTTGAAAACAGTCTCTCCACCCCACGTCCAATTCTCAGTGGAGTACCCCAGGGATCTTTATTAGGGACCAGGCTCTTTAATCTATACATCAATGACATTCCGAAAGCTGCCGAAGTTCATTTAGCGATGTAGGCAGATGACACTGCCATTTTCACTCAAAACACTTGTAACCGTAATATCATTGAGCGGTTACAAAATTATGTAATTAGATTCCAAATCTAGCTTAACGACTGGAAAATTAAGGTAAATGCACCTAAAAGCGCATGCCTCCTCTTTACGAGAAAGCGGTGCATAGGAAACCTCCCACATGTCAACATTTATAATCAGCCTGTCCCCTGGGTTACTGAGTATAAGTACCTAGGGTTAATACTTGACGCTAAATTAAATTTTGCCAAGCATATCCGTTCCGCCCACCAAAAGGCAGCTGGAATGAGAAGCATTTTAAATCATTTGATTTCTCCCAAGAGCAAGCTCGCATTAAGGCACAAGGTTCTATTATACAAAGCCATTCTTCGCCCCATCATGCTGTATGCTTCTCCCATCTGGGCAGGTGCAGCAGTTACTCACCTGAAAAGATTGCACACTTTTCAAAACATTCAACCGCTTAGAGCAGCAAACGCACCTTGGTTTGTCTGGAACGAAGTCTTGCAAAAAGATCTTAACGTTCCACCGCTTCTTGACATCCTTAAAAACACAATCAGAACATTTTTTCAACCGGTTACCACAGATTCCAAATGAATCCATCAGAGATGTCCCAGCTTATGATAATTCTATCCCTAGCTCTTCTAAGACACGTAGAGCAGTCCTTAACCACTCATAACAACACTTCCCAGCTCTGAAAAGGATGAGAATGTCTTGATACAAATTAAATTATTTATCACTCGTTGTTTTATTTAGCAAGACTTCATTCACTCTAATTATTATCCCCCTCCATGCAAGCTTTTGCATGCAGTTAGTGTGACAACTTGATCCTATTTTAAACTTCTCCACCTTTTCTTACTTTTTTTCCAAGTGGTTATTTAAAATCTCCATTCAATAACCGCACGCAGATACTTAAGAGGTAATAAGTAACCCAAGCTTAAATATAATATTCTCCTTAATCTTTGATATTAAAGAAATTCCTCCCTTTTCTCCCCTCGTTCCATCGAGATGCGACAGCCAGTTGAAAGACGGGCGTGGTTGTCAGAGATGTGACGTCATTAACTAAATCAACTAAGATGAGTGGTTTCCCACTCATCCCTCCACCAGCGTTGTTGTACTGCACTCATTGTGGACTGCTTTGTATTCTTATGTAACACTTCAGCAAATTATTCTTATTTTTTTCCCATTTATTATGATGAGTGAATGATAGAGATTTCTCTAAGGTTCCACATAAATGTATAACCATTACGAAAAACATTGAAATTTCGACTGTCATGCCAGATTACTACCGTAATCTAAAATGTTTCAATTTCATACTATGTACATTACAATCTCACAAGTTAAAAGCTTAAACAAAAAAATAATTTTTTCCCCATGTACACAAACTTATTAAAAACATCATTTTCTAAACTTAGTATAAATATTCATACTTTCATCAAATTTCATTGCAACAATGCATTACAATTTCAACTGGACACAAAAAGATTTAATAGCAAGTACTACGTTATCATGAAATTAACAATAAAACATAGCTGTGTTTCAAATGAACAGTAGTCTGAAATCACCACACTTAAGTAATTATAATAAATTTGTGCTTTCATACAAATTTTTCAAAATAATACTTGATGCAATAAATCTCATACTGTCACATACATATTCAAAAAATGTGTATATATGAATATTATATTCATTAGTTACGCTTTACTTTTCAATTTAAAAATTGCTCAACAATACTCTAGTAAAATCCCATTATTAAAGTATTTAATTACAGTCAGAAATAGTATACATTCATTTCATTTATCTTCATAAAAAAAAACTTTTAATATAGAATTTGAGTAAATGTAAGTGATCATGCCATGTAGTTAGAAAATCAAATATATATATTTCATTAATTTAAATTCATACAAAAACATAAAAGCTTGACTAAAGAATTCGCTCATGATTTAAAGTAATTAAAATGCAATATATATATATGTGTGTGTGTGTTTAAAAATAAAAACTGAACAATGACTCAAATTCTGTAAAATCATAATGATTTAACAGTATTTTACTTTACCAAATATGATTGTAGAACTTTTCTGCTGTTCCTGTGTTGTATTCCAAAACATTTTTTATGGTGCACCAAATTTAATATTTGGTCCCAACTGCAAAAAGAATATCTAATTAACAATTCAATATAACAGTGTATGATGAAATTAAAAATATA
The DNA here is from genome assembly GCA_019973975.1 of Trichonephila clavata. Lineage (NCBI taxonomy): Eukaryota > Metazoa > Arthropoda > Arachnida > Araneae > Nephilidae > Trichonephila > Trichonephila clavata. The sequence continues at coordinate 145,842 of BMAO01013853.1, forward strand.
TATAAGTAATATTGAAGCATCCATACTTTTAATGTCAATGAAATATACTGAATTGTGAAATAATAAAAAAAGTACTAGTACAAAAAAATCAACACGTGAGGGAAGTCAACTGATTATAAATAGGACTCAAATTGTAAATAGTGTATTATTTCAGGTGAAAAAGTTTTCAGTCATTTTATATACAATTCATTATAGTCTAACTATAGATTTTGCAACATTCACTTTGTTTGTATGCACTATACAAGGGTGTCAAATTCAAAGACTAACTTGGGGCAAGCAAACAAGGCTTAACTTTAGGCGGGCCACAAAAAAAATCAATAATCATAGAAACGCAGGTTTATTTTGAATTATACGTGATAATAAGTATGTATACAAGAACAAGAAAAATGTATTGTTTACATCCTGAAACTTGAAATATCTTCTCTTCTTTTATCTTTTCTATTTCACGGGAGGAATTTTCTTATTTTTATTACATATTATTGTGTGCTGATAAATTGGACAGGCTATGGGTTTGGCACCCCTGCACTACTTGTTCAATCACTGAAATATCAAAGTAGTTAATGAGGTAAAAAGTTCACACACAAAACCATTTGTTTTGAGTCAAATGAAACTCATTATTATTAGGAATTAGTAAATAGTTAATTAATAAGAAATGTAAAAAATGGTTTCACAACACATACAGAGAAATTAAAATGGACATAGATTTTGCAGTAGTATCAACAACTCCACTGGGCTAGATTTCAGTGTAGGAAGATATCCAACAAAACAATTCATTACTTTCAGAATCTAGGTTATAAATTACTTTAAGTATATAAATGATCAATGGATGTGGGGATGAATTTGAGTGACAATGATTCTAAAACATTTTAAGAATCTTTGGAAACACATTTTAATACTTTCTTAATGGAAGATATCTCAGCAACCAAAATAGATCATGCAGGATGAGACTGAAAGATTTCCAAGGACTAAAGGAGTGAGTGACATCAACCTAATTTACCAATTTGTAGTCAACAATATAAATGTAGATAAAATTAGAAAAGTGGTAAATAAAATATCTTCAGATTAATATGGTGAAAGAATTTTTTTATAGTGTAAAATTTTCCCAAACACATAAAAAAAATATACTAAAATGTTTATATTTCAAGAGATAACACTAAAAAATACAACAATAATATAGCACATACATAACAAAAAAAAGATAATGAAAAAATAAAAATGTCATACCTGCCAACTTTTGAATATCAGAAAACTTAATAACATGTGATTTATATTTCAAAGAAAATTTAAAATAATACTTGAACATTTCCAGATCTTAACATGAACATTTCAAATTTTATAAAACAATGCATGATATACAAATATTTTTATAACAATATAAAGAAAATTTCTCAATAAAGATATTTTGATAAGAAAATTACTCAAATATAAATTTACTTGCTTTATAAAAATTCATTCACTAAGATAAATTTAAGGGGATGTATATAATTAAACGAAGCCCAGTGGCTGAGTGGTAGTGCACTGCGCTTCCACAACATAGGTGCGAGGTTCAAACCCTGAGCTGGGCAAGCTCGACTCATCCTTTCATTCCTTCAGTGGGTCGATAAATATGTACCAAACTTGATTGAGAACTTAATACTGGGGGTTTCGCATCAGACTGACCACCTGACCAGAACATCTAATCATGCACCTCAAGGCCCAAGGTCACATACCAGGGCACTCATGGGCTGTTGCGCCATTGAATTAAGTAATATAATTAAATACAAGAAAGTAATGACTTTACAATATTCTTTTATAAAAATATACATTGAAATAACTCATCTTTTAGATCATTTATATTTTTAAAAATTATGAAATATTCAGAAGTTAACATCAAAACTAAGACCAAGTGATAACCATCACATATATGAATGCTTGGAATATTTTAAGGCTTCTTTAATATAGAAACTTTGAAGCTTTATAGATAATATATTTGAAGAAATCTATGAGCATCTCATTAACTTTTAAAGGTAAAGAGGCAGCACCCTTTTTGATGTCAGATGCATTAAATAATACAAGCAACCAGTAATCCCCCCCCCCCTTCTCTTCAAATAGGTAAAAATTCCATTTCTCTCCTTGCATTGCTTCAATGTTATTTGCCATAAATGAAACTAAATGCCCAGAGAGTATATCCCATTTTTTAAATTGATTTCTAATGTGTTCACTGATATTTTCTCTAAAGGAAATCCCAATCTATTTTGAATTTTCAAAAAGACCAACTTCAACTGGACATTTTACATCAAAGTGACCATAATGGAATATAATTTGAAGTTTGTATCATTATATTCTCTGCTATGCCACTGACTTTGTTTCCTGTATATTATCACACACTCTTTCCAAATAGAAGCTAGCTCTTTTTTCATTGCAAACATTTTAGTCCCACATTCATACAGCATACAGCCACATTCTTTGGAAATATTTTCTGAAAAGATGGCCAGCATGATTAACTGCAGTCAAAGGCACACTACTTTCTACAAGAAAAGATATAAAAAGTACTTCAGCTTTTATTACATTTAACAGGCTATCTTCTTTGAAAGAAAAAAAAGATCCAATTTTGAGCAATTGCTAATTGAATTCTTAGTTGTGACATGCTTTAGAGTTATACATGACGGTCAATATCATAATTGTCTCCATGGGAAATGATTTAAGAGATCCCACATACCTCATGAAATGCAGATTTTCTCATTTTGGGATGCATGAATACAATAAAATTTCTTTTCATATTTTATATGTTTGAAAGCATATTTTGCCTTAGACAAGATGGTTAACAGAACAATTGCAAAAACAAATTGCTAGACCATATGAAGTGCAAAGAATACAAACATAAGCAAGGCACAAAATGGGTTGAGTTATGGAAAGTTTCTACGCAAGAAAAGATAAGAAAATGTTTTGTTTAATGGAAATGCACCTAAGAATCAATTAGATGCAAAAAAAAGGAGATACTTCATTAATTTTAAATGTTTCTGGATATGAAATACTAGTTTCTGTGAGTGTATCTACTCATTTTATGGTTGGTTGCAAGTAGAAAACCATAAATAACAGCATATAGGAGAAATATTGGTGGATGACACAGATTTTGCGCAATTGCAAAGAAATGAACAATCTACGGGCAAAAGTGTAAAAAGCTAAAAAGTGTAAAAGTTGGCAGGTATCAAATATAGTATTATGACTATAGCTAGTCATACAGAACTACAAAAAGAAAAATAAATAATTTAATACACATAGTGAACAGTAACTTAAGATGGGCATTATTACTAAAAAAGCTCTATAAAATATAACTCTTACGGAAAGAAAATAGATGGCTGATTATTTAAATACCAAATGTAATTCCCATCAGTGACACACCAAGAACAATAGCAGTATTGAACTATCCTGAATAATAAAAAAAGGACAAAATTAAAGATAAAAACTCATGAAGATGTTTTAGACAGTAAAAATAACGTGTATAAATCTTAATGATGTTAATTCCAAAACAAATACTTAACAAGTACACAAAAATGGAAGGCATTTAACATAAGCCAATAGCAGATATCTCCCTCCCTAAGTAATGTTCATCATATCACAGAAAAACGTTTGTCTTAATTTTAGCACACATTAAAAGTCTTATCTATATATATAAAGGAGAAAAGCGACTCACTCACTGACTGACTGACTGACTGACTGACTGACTGACTGACTGACTAATCACGAAATCTCTGAAACTATTCAACCTACAAACTTGAAATTTGGTAGACATGTTCCTTTCATAGAGTAGACATCAGCTAAGAAAGGATTTTCCGAAATTCGAAACGCAAGGGGCGTTACGGGGGGTTAAGGGCTTTAATAATAATTGTTTCCATGTTTAAACTACTTGAAGTACAATCTTGAAATTGGGTAAGCGGATTCCTTTCAGAGAGTAGAGTTCCGCTACAAAAAGAGTTTGCTGAAAATCGACCCCCAAGTGGCGTTGCAGGGGCTTAGGGGGCGTTATAGATAATTATTTCCATTTTTAAACTATTTGACGCACTGTCTTTAAATTTGATATATATAGATTCCTTTCGTAGAATAATGATCAGTTACAAAACGGGTTTTGTGAAAACAGACTTCTAAGTGGCGTTGCGGGGATCAAGGGCGTAATAGATAAATATATCCGTTTTTTAAACTACTTCACCTACCTGCTTGAAAATTGGTAGGTAAGTTTCTTTTCTGGTAAATATCCGCTACAAAATGGGTTTTGGGAAAATTGACCTCAAGGGGTGTTGCGGGGCGGGGGGTTTAAGGGGCGTTATAAATTCCTATTTAAGTTATTAGACGTACAGTCTTGAAACTTAGTAAGCAGATTCCTCTCATAGGGTAGAGATACGCTAAAAATGGGTTTCGTGAAAATTGCCCCAAGTGGCGTTGAGGGGTTAAGGGGCGTTATGATAATTAATTTCCATTTTTAACTATTGACGCACAGTCTTTATATTTGATAAGGAGATTTCTTTCATAGAGTAGAGATCAGCTATAAGAGGTTTTGTGAAAACAGACCTCTAAGTGGCGTTGCAGGGATAAGTGGCGTAAGAGATAAATATTTTCGTTTTTAAACTATTTGACCTACCTGCTTGAAAATTGGTAGGAATGTTTTCTTTCATGGAGTAAATATCCGCTACAAAACGG